>WBMV01016876.1:2197911-2329291 GCA_013396655.1 Campylorhamphus procurvoides | reverse complement strand
AAAAAAAAAAAAAAAGAGCAGGAGGATTTGAGCATCACCTGCAACCAAGTGTTGGGCAAACCAGTCTATTTCTCTCTACTATGTTACTACCTACAGGCTGAAGTACTGTCATTCACAGCTCCAAGCCCAAGAAATAAATTAATTTATCTCCCCAAAAAGTGATAAAATCATCCTGGGATTCATAGTATAAAATGGGAGGAGATGGAACAAATTCTAACCTTTAAGCACTGCTACCAGTGAACAAATTAGCTTCCTTCTACTTCATGCATGTCCTTTTAGCAGGACTTTCAGGAACGGGAAGAACTCTTTGTCCCTTGTCCCAGACTCAGCTATCTAGAAATCGCAATGAAAATCAGACTTCAATCTTTTATTAGTAAATCATCTGACTGCTGGACCCTTCCTTACAGAAACAGGCTCAATACTTAAAAGAAACTTCCCCCATGTTTTCTAATCACTTGCAGCAACTGAAAATTGACGATCATTATAAACATCAGGCTTGGCAGCATACTAAAATCTCTTTCCTCTCTAATATAGCTCATGCTGGAGGCCTGATCCATTGGCCTCTATTTTGGGAGGTGAAAGAAGGTAGTCACTGGGGTGCTATTAAAACCAGAGTTTCTTCAAGATATTTGCATCACTTAAATAGGTCATAAACAAAAGCAGAAGCAGTATTTACTGTGCTATTAAGGTAAACAAAAATAGCAATCCACAGGTAATTATGAAACAGATTGAGTCTGGCAGGTGAGTTCCAGCAATATGGTTTTGATTTTCAAATGAGGGATTAGAGCCAAACTATAGACCTGCCATAATAAATTAACTATATTCCCATACTTACATGGCTTGTTTCTTTTCACTTCTACTTTCATTTAACATTAGCAGCATTTGGCGCTCTGATGTAGAAACAGGACTACTCATTTCTTAATCACCTCTGAGCCCAGGATTGGTTTTATGGTGGAACTACAGCCATTGCACAGCAGCCAGCATGGGGCCATCCTGCTAGTCCATGCCTGTGCAGCACGGAGCCCAGGACCTGGCATCCACATTTAGCTCACAAGAAACAGAGAAGATTCACTTACACTTTTGAGAGGAAATGATTTGTCAGTGAAATGCAGAAACTAGAGGGGGAGAAAATAATATATAGAGCCACTACAGAAATACCATGATAGGATCAAAAACCAGTGTCACTCAAGTTAATTGAACATGGAGAGTCAAAGAGTATGGTTGGAGCAAGTTTGTGGAAGATATATTAAAAAGTAATCCAGTTAATTGTATTTTCTAGTGCAGTCTTGAATATAAGCTGGCGTGTCTCTTCAAGGTATGTTCTCAACAGTGACACAGGCACCACAGAAGTCTGAACTGGCTGCAACCCACCTGTGAATTAATCTGTGTGGCCCAGGACCCCTTCATACACCTCACTGACTGCCAGAGCTTCGTTCTGCTCCTGTCACTAGTTCCCTTGTGCCACTGCCTGGCTTCAAATACAGTGAGGTCAGGTGTGAGCACCTGCACTATGATCACACCCCAGCCAATATGCTCCAAAGAGCCAGAGGTGCTTCCAAAAATAGGACTTATGGAGTTAGAGTACTGCTGTGGCCTTGAAAGCTTTACTCACTGGCCCTTTGGCAGGTTTTTTTGCCTGTACATTACCTATGAGTGCAGCAGATGGGGAGGTAGTCTAACCCTTGGGTTCAGAGTGAAAATAGTCCTGTGCAAAACAGTAGTACTAGGAACAAATGCAAGCTATCAGATAGCAAGTATCCCATGCCAAAAGCAGGAGCAAAGGAAAGAAGTGCAAGTAAAATTTACCCTTTCAACAGATATCACTATGCTGAAATGCCTTTTGCAACTTAATGTACATCTACTTTGATTCCTTTTGCTTAGACCAAAATCCACTAATGAGGCCCAGGAGTCTAAAAACTGACAAATGACAGAAGTGAATTACTACTGCCAATTTTCAGTAGTAGAACAATAAAAAATAAAGAAATGGTGGGTTTTTTTTTAATTTAAGTTTTACTATAGTTTCATTTTAATGGATAAACTAAGCTTTTGTGGACACTGCCAAAAGTTTTATTTCTAGTTTCAGTGCTGTGTTTTTTAATACACAAGTACCAGAATTCAAAGTTATCTTTTAAAGTACATTTCTCATATAAACTCTAGTTTCGATCAGCAACAACAGACTATGCCCAGTGCAAAGTTCTTGGTTTTGGAAAAGATGCAGAATATGGAGAAAGAAAATGTTGTACCTATAGACCTTTCTAAAGTACAGACCTTGCAGGAAGGTCAAATGACACATCCCTCTGGGACCTTTTTTAACTAACCACCAAGATCACTTTCAAAGACTCCTTATTCACAAAACCTTCCAATCTTCATTGGTGACTACTGCACCAACAAAGTTCCTGGCTGACCTTGGTAGATCAGAGCAGTGTTCCAGGCTGCCCATCATGCTTGGCAACACTGCCCTGCTTTCCACAACCTCCCACTTTGTTGTTTACATCCATCTACCATCTTTTGTGCAACACCTAGACTGTAAATGCTCTGAGACATGGAGCACTTCTTCAGCTGTGTGTTGCTACTGCATCAAGCATGCTGGGCTGCCAATCCACAATTACACCTCCTAGGTGACGTGATACAAAGACAGACTGTGGTCAGAGTTGTATTTCCATCAAAAATACATGTCATGCTCCTACTGGATATGAAAGATGAGAGATATAACTCTAAAGCAATGTCAAAAAGTATGCCTTTTACTACGTTACTTTATTAAAGCATTTGCCTTTTCATTCCCTTTAAGAAATTAAGCTATGATCCAACAAATACTTAAGAAAATAATACATGAACTAAGTCACTTCACCTGGTATAAACTGGTACACATTCCTTATCATCTTCATAAGCTTTGTGGAGCAAGATGAAATTAAACACATTTCATCTTTGTGTCTGAGACTGTTCATGTTTGAGGAAGCAAATATGAATAATATTAATTTTCCTTGTGAAATCCAAAGTATTGTGTCAATACATTATTTTCACTTACTAAGTGAAAGTCTGGTAAATAAAAATAAAAAGCAATACAGCAGAAAATTGTTCCCCATGAAAGGAAAGAGAAGCCATCTTTCCATAATGGAACTCTGTGCTAGCACCATCTGTGGATCTCAGCAGTGACAGCAGAATAAGTATTGAAAACTCACAATGCTTCCTCAGAGAAAGTTTCCTTCTACCTGGAATTCAGGGGAAAAAAAAATCAGATTTTCCACTGCAGTGTAGACAGACCACAAGAGCAAGCTTTTACTTCCTGGTGCTCACAGCAAAAGGGGAGTAGGGTAAGTTGCTAGAAAAAGAAATGTACTTTGTTGCAATACATCTTACTGATGGCATCCAACTTCATGGCAAGATGGCTTGGATGCCCAATAAGTTAACAGAAATAACCAGAGTAACAACAGCTACAGCTGTTATACATGATAAGATGGTACAACTTTATCTGTGAGTGTTTAATCTCCAAGTATTTGAGACTAAGAAAGTGTACCATATGATAAATACCTTACCTCTTCTAACTGTGGGAGTTTATGCAGCTCCTTCTGAAGCACCTGGTGTTGATCAGATTCAGTGTGGTGAGCTGAAGTGACTATGGGGCTGAGCCAGCAAAAGAGGCACTATGCTTCCATTTAGAAGCCAGAGGTTCCCATCCCCCAAATTATGTGAGGTGAGCACAGAAGTCATCTGTTCACACTGCTGAACACAAGCTTACTGTGTAGGACCATCTTGGAGGTGTGGGCTCCTACCCATCCAATTCCTTGCTCAGGTGCAGGTGTGCTCCTCTGCTGACACATTTGAGGAGGTAGATGCAGAGACTGTTGTACCCTGCAAAACTGTCTGTCTTGCAGATGTATTGTTTTATTATATACAAAATGTGAGGGTTTGCTCATATATTTTATTCATGTTCAGTTCTTGAATCCTGCTGTACTGCCTATGGTTACGCTGTACGATGCCTGACTCTGCCCTTGGATGATACTTAAGTCCATACAGCTATATATCAGCACCCTCTTTATCTTCTTGTGGAAATTCCTGTCTACATATCATCAAGGCACACCAGCGGTCCCAAAATCACAAGATCCTTTCTCAAGGATGCAGCTGACACTTTTTCAAGTCATTCCATGTGGGGCAAACACTTAAACAAGAGGAAAATAATGTTAAAGCATAGACTGTCAGGAAATGGGTTCTCCATTAATATAGGTGTCTTAAACTAAGGATGAATAAATGAGGATTTCAATAGGAGATTCATTACGAAAAGTCTAGGCAAATCCAGTGCTAGCATAATTGGATAACTGGATCATCTATAAATGAATAAGGAGATTAAATATGTTTTAACTAACTGGAAACAGATCAGGGCTCCTTCACAGTCACTCTGTTATAGTCTTCCAGATCTCCCTCTGCTCTGTGTGAGAGGGAATACAGTTTTATCTCCTTGGATAGGCAGCCTCCACATCTTTCATCTGATGACTAATGGCAGGCAGCTCCCCAACCTACAGTAACAGAGTCTGCCCCAATTGTGATACAACTCTTTTGAGAATGCAAATCTTATTGCAAATACATTATCCCAAACTGACTCCTAACCCACACACACACACACACACAGATTTCTCTTTGTTGCTGAGGCCTAAAATAACTATGAAATGTTTAAAATCACCTGTAAGTCTGCTATTGGAAGCAAGTTTGGTTCTCCCTGACAACCCTTTCAACTTCATGTGTAGCAATTAGAAATATACTTTCCAACTAGTAGCCTTTCACTAATGTCTTAGGCAGTTTCTCTGCTAAATATTCCTCAAGAAACAGGTTATTATCAGACTTTTCTATCTATCTTTTCTATTTAACAAATCCAAGGCCAAATACCCAACTGTTGCTTCAGAAACATTTTTCTTGTATGGGAACAAAACTGAGTGCTGGAAATTTGGCAAATGTATTTCCTCTCCTGAGCTAGTGCAATGTATTTCATGGGTGCTACTATCCCAGTTCAGTCAGGGACACTTCAGCACTGGTTGATGTAATTGACATTCCTCCCTGCAGTGGGTCTTGATGGACCAAGAGTTCATGCACAGCTTGGCAAAATAATTCAACCCAAAAACTTCTTCCTTTCTGTATCTACATAATGTGAGGTGAAAGACTCAGGGCCATGTTCAATATTCCAATTTTATTTCCATTGAAATGAACCTGAGGGAACTTATTAAGCTTCAGTAAATATTTCTGTTGTAGAGTAATGATAATAGGAAAAAGGTTGGTCCTTGAGGTCATGATCAGTACTTGGGAACTCAGAAACTTATCAAGACTCCTTGGCATACTCTTTGTTGCAAGAACTCCTTACTAACTCCTTGGTCACATACAGAAGTTACATACACCCCTAAAGACATCAGCCCTATAAACATAACCATGGGAATCAACTTACACATATGATAAATCACACAGTTAGCACAATGTCACTATTGACTGTTGGCAACACATAAGCTCTCTAAAATGTGATATGCAGTGGGCACACAACTGTAGCAGTCTGACTCTTTGGAACAAACTAAAACATTTCTTGCAATGGAAATTTAAGAACCATGTCTATGCAAGTGACCAAGGAACTAGTCATTGAGATTTGGGATCAGTCACTGGATAATTGTGGAATGATGGCTAAAAATATTTCGTAGTCCATCTGCTCTTCAGAGGAAAAACTTACTTGCAATATTTGATATTGCAAATATCAAATTTTGTTCCATATTCTGTTCCATAACATGGTGGAAATAAAGACTGAAATTATACTCTGGGAATCAGGAATCAGTATAGGCATTTCCCTCTGAATGAGTTATTACAACAGGCAAAAAAAAAGTGTTTACCTCCTTTCTGTGTCCACCACACTGCAGGTCCCTTTGTAGATCAAGCAATTCACAGAGATCATTTGTCTTATGGTATTCTAGTTGCAAGTTATGATAAATAATTTGGGAATGGGGAAGAAGGAGAGACACTGTGACTGACACAACCACTTTGGTCTGCAGAAAAAGAGAGGGACAAACAATACCTAAAACTATGCTCTTCTCCACTCCTCAACACAGGCAATGATCTGTTGGAAGGAGCGCTCTGAGGCTGCTGGTGCATCTGGTCAGACTCCTACAGACTGTGAACACATCTGCACTGGTAGCAACCACATCTTGTCTCTGTGAGTAAGTGCTACAGGAAGTAGGGCAGGCAAATGAGACCATTTTTGACAAATCATCATGAGAGCCCAGTCCTTACTGTTTAGTGTCTTATTCACCTCATCTCATTTATAAGGAAATGCTAGTAGGAGAAGGAAAGTGCTGAGTAAAATAGATGGTTTGATTTTTTTCACTGAGCTATTAACAAAGTGGTGATTACAAGCTTCATGCTTTCTAGAGCACAGCTAGTGAGAAAGATAAAAATTAAACCTGGAGTTGGCATTGCAAGAATAACAGAAGGGAAGTTTGTCGTACTTGTATTCTTCCTGGCTTTAATTGCTTCTAAGGAATCTTTTACTAAACTTTAAATTTGTCAAAAACAAACAGCTCTCAAGCTTCAACATATCTATTCTGACTCAGTTCACCTGCCATTTGGCCAAAAGGAAAAAAAAAATCAGCACTTCAATTTAAACTTCTGGCTGCAGTCTGGGAAATTTACTTTGCAGGGCAACATGACTGTGTGCTTATTTTACATTTCCCAAAGATGCCTGTTCGGTAGAGCAAATGCTGCTGAATTTACATTCTCACAATGAGACTTCAGGAGCTCAGCTGAAGTTGTTGAGTTGTTCATCTTCAAATGACACAGAAAAGATTGAAACACTGATCACTTCTAATATCTAAAAAAAACCCAATGGCAGTCAAACTGTGCTTTGACTACTGTTCTCAGTGCCCCAGACTGGGGCTGGAGAGGAAGGACAGAGGAAAAGGAGCAGTTGGGCAGCCTGGACACAAGTCTGGGAGAGGTGGTGCCACACAAGGCAGAGCTCAATGAGCAGCACAGTGATGCACTGAGAGCCTTTTCCTCCTCCACTCTGATGTCCCTTTTTATGCATGGACATTGACTTGGAGCTTGAGAGGGGGAGCTGTACAGGAGTATGATGGGGCATTTGCAGTACCAGTTGGCAAAACAAGCCTGTCAGGACTAAGGTATGACACTGGGTTAAAAGAATGGCAGTGCTTATTTGTTTCTTGTGTCACTGTATACTAAGATATGACACAAAACATCACACCATTGCCTTCACATTTAACAGAACAAAAGTCCTTGCTTCTCTTCAGCCCTGACAAGTCACAAGCCCTCATGTTATCATGAGTTGCCACCAAAACCAAACAGAAGCTGAAGCATGGGTCTTTCTGATTTCAGTGTCATCAGCAGAGCAGAGCTGGCTTTGGAGAGGCAGCCACAAGATAACTACAAGAGCATCAAGTCACAGGGACTGAAAAAGGAGAAGGAGGAAGGTATTTGAGTTAAATTTGTAACAGAAAGCATAAATCAGTTGGTGCTGAGAAAACTGCAGTTCAGGGGGTTCCTTGGGATTAGATTGAGACTGGCTCAATGGACCAAATTTCCCTACACATGGTCTGAAGCTGTGTGAAGGACCTATGGCTGGTTTGGATCCCTATATTCCCCCTAGGGGAAGTCCTTGGTACTGCTTAGGACAGGGTTTCCAGCTGAGTCTACCCTAAAAGTAATCTACTTTGTGCACACAAATCCTACTCTGTGGATGGAAAGAGCACGTAGCAAATGGGACAGTCCAGGCAATCACTTCCAAAGAACAGTGTTGCTCAAGCCAAAATGCTAAAGCAGATACAACTGCTAAAAGTTTGAAAACTTACCACCCTTCACAGTGTCTCAGTTGACCTCACATGTTCCTATAATAATATTTCTGAAGGATGAAAAAAAGAAATGCAAATGAAATAAGTGAAGGGTTATAATGCTCCTGACCACAGAAAACATGAAAAGCTACCTTGTGGATCACTGGAAATGCTCTATGAATAGCTAAGACATGATGATTAATTAACTCATTTTTCAAGTGCTCATTTTTCATTTCATCCCAAAAATAGCTAAATCAGACTGTATTTTTAATCCATCACCTTTTCACTGACACCTCTGGCACAACCCTTCTCTCTCTTGACCTTACCTTTTCAACTTCCTGCTAAGATGTGTGTTTAATGAAACAAAAAACTGTCTGATTTTCAAGCTCAGATCCAGCTCTTTCCCTATCACAGTCATCAGCTAATTTCCTTAAAACATCATCACATAATCAAAGCAGACTCTGGGGACAAGTGTCCTAACCCTCTACTGTCTGACAGATGGAAGAGGCGTTTCTTAGATGTCCAAAGCTCAAGGCTGACATGAGTCCTTCAGGGAACAATACTCATTTTTTCCAAGACAGTACCAGCTCCAGGTCAACTATGGCACTAACTATAAAAAACCCAAAGATTTTTCCTGTTTCTCTGTCAATGCTCTTTAATGTTAACCTGGAGGGAGTAGCTATTCTTCATACAATTGAATTAATCCTCAACAAAAGTGCACACATACGTACTATTTCATGAGCTGAACATTTGACCTCTTTCATTGTTGCCCAATTTACACTGGACAGAAATATCCAAGTTATTTCTGTTTAACCAGTTCCCCCCTCCTAGTTCCTTCAATGCTCTAACTAAAAGAACAAACTGGTAACCTTCCCTGATGCAGCTACTTACCTCTAAAACTCAATAATTAATCCCAAGTGTATAACAAATGCTATACAATTTATTCTCTGCTTGTCTGCAGCTTGAAGGAGCATGGACTCTGAATTAGTGAGCTCTTTGGGTTCAATGTGGAAAGCATATGTTTCCCTTCCATCATTCAATCCATCAAAATGCAAAAAAGGCCTGGGAAAGGCACATAGCACATTTTGATATTATTCATTAACATTAATGTCCTTGTTATAAAAATATGTTTTATTTGCAGGTAACAACAGCCTTATGGGCATCTGGGAACAGTTTGAATGATTGCCAAAAAAAAGAAATTTGGGTCATAACTAATGATCAACATCCCCTTTTAATCAAATGAAGCCATCTTAATGTGTCAGTCCTCTGGGGAAATAAGGACCTTTCACCTTTCTGGGGCCTGCTGAGGCCAGCAGTAGCTGTAAGCAACCCTTGCAAGTGGTCTTTTACTTTAGAGAGAGTAAATATGGAATCTATCCATCAACACACTCACTTCTGACACCGAATGCATAAAAGAAACTAAGTCTGATCAGTGGGGCAGTGATGTTGCCTTCAAGTTAATCCATGCATTATGGAGCTCCCATTTAGGGCTCTCCTGACACCACTGTAGTTCTCCCTGGCACCTCTGCTGAGTGGCCATTGCTTTAGCACTGAGCAGAGTCCCCTTGGGACAAGACTTCAGTAAAAATATGGCATTCTGGCTGCAGCTCCAGAGGGGTATATAAGTGAGAATCAAAGTCTTGCTCTGAAGATCTTCAAGGGCAACTTTATCCTGCAGTGCCATTTCTTCTACAAAGAGAAAAGTCTGTCAGGTGAACACGTCAACATTTTCCAAAATTCTTGTTTTCTAGTCAGGAAACAGTATTATTCTAAATAGCTTTGGTTGGATTTAGAAACTATATCAAAAAGAACGTATACCAAATTGACACCAAAATAGGACAGAGAATTGCTGGGCTTTCAAACAAACCAACAAAAATCAAACATAGGCCACAGCTAGAAATATTAATTTCAGAAGCAAGAGCTTTATGTGACTCCACAACACTGCTGCTCTCTACCTGCCAAACCACTCAATGAATCTCCACCATCCCAAAGAGCTCCTGTTGCCATCAGACTCCCACACCACACCATAGATGCCATACAGAGGCAGGTAAGCCTAAGGCAGGCAGCCCACCTTGCAGGAAATTGGAGGTGTGAAGCACCTCTATGATGTTTTCAAGTGGACAATAGCCCAGCTTTGTGACAAAATGATGAAGATTTCCTTTGGGAAAAAAAAATCTATATATTTTCATCACTGAACTTTTTCTACTCGCTGATTTCTTTATTTAAAAATCTGAACAAAGTACCCCTGTTATAAATCACCCTGTACTAAATATGCATCTCACAGAGGTAAGAAAGCCTTACTGAGACCACAGAAGTCCCAGCTGCTTGCTGACATTGCCCTGAATACTTTTTAGCCATCATCACAAATTAATGTACAAAGACACATCCCTGATGTCTCGGTGCAACTCACAATAAAGAAAGAACTGTCCTACAGGTTCCCCAAAGGCTGGCAGGGTAAATATGTCCATTTTGCCTTTTCCTGAGGCATCAGAGAAAAAGCTTAATTAAACACTGTGCTCTGCGTTTTGCTGTAAGATTTTAGGTAACTGTATTCTGGCTTTTTTCACTGCCACTCAGAGCCCCTTCAGTGAACTATAATATTTAATCTTTGGTGTTGCTCCAACTGAAATGACTCCCCAGATTTGTGTGAGAGCCTAATGTGTATCTCAGATTGCTCCCTGGATAGTCCTTCATCTATCAAAGAAAGCAGCTGTCTGGTGAGAGCTTTCCTATTAACTTACCCTGAGAGGCGGGTACAGGCTTTTAAACCCCATATTTCTCAGTAGCTCGGTGCCCCTATTCCTGTTCCATCACAGCACTTCCTGCACTGTGGTGCACCCACAGCCACCACATCTGTGAGGTGAAGCTGGGCTGTCTCTCCTGTTAGATGTAAAGGAAATCTAAGCACACATGCATTGAATGTGTTGCTCAATTAGCAGTTGAAGTAAAACACTGCTGCCAAAGCCTTCACCTTGCTTGAGATCACTCATGTCCAGTTCAAATGTCCCAAACTCCCCACAGGTGTGTGGCAAACAAGGTTGGTGATGCTTTTGCTGGCAAAAGGAGAGACGTTTCCTGGAGGCAGGAGTCCACCTCTCAGTAGCTGTGAGCCGTCTCAACCTCTGGGACAAATGCAGCTTTAGGGGCTTCCCCAGCATCCTTGGAAGTGTCTGGCAGCAGCTGGCAGTCCTGCTCAGCGTGTTGTCACTATCTCAAGCAAACAGATCAACCTCACTAGTCACAAAGTTTTTTAGCACCAGGTGTTGAACTCACCAATCACATTTTGATTTTAATTACTGAAAATTAAATCAGCTTCCCACATTATAAGTGATGATAAGCCTGCCTCAGTCAGCAGTGAGCTGAGGCAGAGACCCCAATGCAGAGACCTCCTCAGCTTACTTTCTGAATAAGCTAAAGAGTGACCCAACTCTTTTTCAGATCTCTTCCCAACCTCTTCCCAAGTAATCACTTTTTCTAACTGAGCATGACATTCGCCATCCTGTCAGCACTGTGTGAGCTCACAGTGTTTTTATTTTAGGGCTCCTCACATGGCAAGAGCAGCACAGTGTGGGACTTTAATATTTGGAGAAAGGGATGAAGTGGCGAGTGCTGAATTTGAGAGCTTTGAGTTTGGCACCATTTCTCAGTAGTGGTGCTTTCTAACAGCACCCCTAAAAATGTCTGATTTGGAAAGAACATAGGCAAGCCTGCTCTAGCACCCAAGGCACTAAAACCAGTTGGAAGCCCTGTCCTCAGGACTGTTAGTGCTCTTAAATAAAAGGAAATTCCCGACCCAGGATATTGCATTTACTTATGTCTCCTTTCCAAACTCAAAATGTTTTTGAGCTTTTTTCTGTGTCTGGTTTGTGTTTCAGTTAGAAACTTGGGAAATCAATAGAAGAAATATTCAGCATTTGAAACACAGCAGAGGTGGGGGCCTGACTGAGAAAGGAAAAGAAGCAGTAGCGAAGCTCAGACATTCTTTAAAATCTTCCAATTATGCTTCAAATCCCTGCCTTCACAACGTGGTGACTGTTTTCCCAGTGAGCATTTTCAGTGCAAAGAGTCCCACAGGAAAAAATGAACAGTTGTATGAAATAGCTACTCTGCAGAGAGAGAGAGAGAAATTTTCCCTGAGTGAGAAAATCAATAAACGTTAAAACATTGCAGATAATTGCAAAATTATGTTTGCTTTATTTAAAGCCACTCCTATTTTTTTTGGAAATTAGTTCTGCAAATGTTGCCTGTGAAGGAATAAGATTCCCCATGAGCATCACTGAGGATGATGGACGGGACTAGGAAAGAATGCACAATCATGTTTTCTTCCTCCCAGAGAGAGGGCATTAATCACATGTTCTTCCATAATCCTCCTTCCAAGGCCCCAGAAGGAAAGGGAAGAGCCTGTCATAGATCTAAAACTGGACTTTTCTGGTCTTCAGCATGGTTGTTTCAACTGGGCCTACAAGAGACATGAATGTATCCCCGAACCATTCCTGAGCATAGCAGAGCAAACTGATGCTGTATTTCCTAACTGGTCTTATTCCCAGGCCTGGTCCCTGTCTCCTTCCCCTTCCAGCAGTTTTCCCTTCCCTTTTGGCCACTGCCAGGCCCATAGTTCAGAAAGAAAAGAGCTTTTAAAACCATTTCACAGCTGCTTTTGGCATCTCCCATTTGTGGCTGCTGGGAGTGATCCTTCTGGGAAAAGGCAGAGGTGGATGCAGGCAGGTGGGCAAGGCAAAGCCCCAGCAGAAAGGCAGTGCACCTGCAGGACACATTGCAGGGTGTGTGGTCACACCTTCCCAAAAGGGGTGGATTTCTGAGTTAGATGACTCTATAGAGCAGGTTAGCATCTCTTCAGCGCCCATAGTTGGAGCATCTGGACAAAAGCTCAGCTCCAGTCCTAGGCTGAAACAGCAGCATAGCCAGAGAAGTTTCCAAGAGTAGAAGGAGACAAGCAAAAGAGCACAAAGGAAGGTTTTGATCTGTAAAATATTTGAATATTTTTAAGGTCTCTATTAACAACTGTAGTCTCCCTGCTGCGGCAATTGAGTGGAGGAAATAATAATGGAGATTGAAAGGCATTCACCATTCAACCTCTTACAACCCTGACATTCTTCAGTAGAATATGATTGGAATTGGGTACATCTGCTCTCAATAACAAATATAAAAAATGTCTTGCAGATTTAAGGCCTGAAAACATATAGTTGGGTTAACAGAAGGGCATAAATATATTTATCTGTAGACTCAATATAACTTTAAGAGTCCAGTAATAACTCTATGATCATGGCCACATCATGTTTTGGAGGGTTAAGTCTCCTGAAAATGCCTAGAAAATGCAGGAAGGTGGAAAGTCAACCTCAGCTTGCACTTAGGCATAGCCATTCTCGGGTAACATGCAGGTGTGACAGCAGAGCTCGTGCCCAGCTGATGTCCAAGCACCACCAAACACAATATGAGCCCTCGTAGCCTCAGGGCTGCTGTTGGCATTGGGCTGAGACACCTGGGCTGTAACCCAGCACTGCCACACCAAGTCAATTCACTGTCAGAAGCACATGTTGATACCAGAGAGAGCTGAAAGGACATCCAGTGGTGGCTTGGCACAGGTTCTTCTGCACCTCGCAATGCAGTGAGTCCCATGTCTCTGTTTGCTGGAAGCCAGGCATGCTGGGGACAAGACTGTAACAATCCAAAAGATGGAGCATGTCCAGTCTCTCCAGATGCAGCTGCTCTACCCCAGACCGTGCTATGAATTCAAATGGTATTGCTGATTCATCCCACTCTCACTAACATATGTGAGTCATCTGTCCACCCTGCACTGTTCACTGATGTAAAGTTTATTTTTAACAAGCAGTGGTTAAAAATAAATGTAAACGTCATACAAATAAGTAGAGCACTCAGGCCCAAATTGGTATGAATGTGCCCTGAGAAAAATTAGCTAGCTTGAATGCAATAGGAAACCTGAGAACCGGTCCTGCTCTTACACTGGCATAAATCAGGAATAACCCCACTGAGATCAGATACTGTTGCTATAAGGAAACATTTTTAAGGCTCTGATTGAGACCATGCTCCATTAACCTAGCAGGACAATCACTTCAGAGGTTTTATTATTATACAGTGTTCACAGAAAGTGGACTCTGACAGCAAGGGTTTAAATACAGGGATTGTACCACCTCTAGTGCTGCAAAAGTTAGCAATCTAATCTAAACTTCTTGTTCAACGCTCCTCTAAAATAAATTATTATGTCCAACCCCTCCTATTATAGGTATCAACAATAGGGAAAAAGTGCCCTTTGGAGGTCCAGATATCTCTGCATTGACTATAAACACAATCTAAATAACTGAGCTGGACTAGACACCTGAATTTTTACAAGATGAGAAACACTCTAAGTAACCACAGTAGACAGTAGAACTAAACCCTGCTCCTCTCAGCTCTAACGAGAGGTGTCATGTGGCTGAAGTGACTGGGGATTTAAAAATCATCTAAAAAAGGTTGCTAATAGAGCATATGGGTAAAAGTCTGTAGTCTGAGACACATAGCAGGACAAACCAATAGTCTTGCCAGGCCATCAGCTCTGGAAATAGCACATCAAGGGCTCCCTACCCTGAACTGCATTGTGGCTTACAACAGTCAGGAAAGCTGCATGATATCAGCCACTGGATTTAGCCTGCTTCAACAAAAAACACGTTTGCACCACATGGAACCTGACAGTTGCCCTCCCTGGATTTTGTCATGGACACTGAGGTCCTTTTACATCTGAACAAACAGACAAGCTGAGCAGTGTAGGCACATGTGGTTGTCTCCTACCCCTAGAGCTGACATCCCAAGAAGATGTTCAGTGTAAGAAGTATAAAAGGCTGGGAGATGACTGAACAAGTCTGCTTAAAAATAAAATAAATAATCGGCACATACATACATTTGGATCACAGAAACAAGGCAGAAGCACCAATAAGTTCCCTTGCACATTTGTAACAAGCAGATGGCATGTGGTAATTTTATGGTGGGACTTTGAAGTGACCTGCTCTTTCAAAACGTGAGACTGAAACAAACTTTTAAGTGCAGAGCACTTCCTTCCTGTTGTCTGTTTCGTGAGGCAGCAGGCTGCAGGGAGAGATGTGCTCTCCTTTCCCACTGAGCATTAAAAAGGGCTCAGCTGTTTTGTTCTTTGCATTAAAACATCAGCGTGGGGAGCCCTTTAGGGCAGGCACTGTCTACTGTTCTCCCTGTGAGCTCTGTCTCCTCTTTGGGCATAACCTCACAGCACTGCCACGCTCAACCTCCTGCAGGAAAGAAACAACATCAAACACCTCAATGTTTCCTGCAGACTCTGGCTGCCGTGGCTTCCTGCCCCAGAGAGCAGCACTCACCTCTCCCACTGTGCAGGTGGCTCCTTCAGCTGTCCCTTCCCCTCCACAGGCTGCTCTGCACAACATACAAAGAGATGGTCATCCTGGGACCTTCCCACACAGATGCAGGTATTCCCCTTACCTGTAGAGTAGTGTGCAAGTGAGCTATATGAGAGCAAAGGAGAAGGCTTGTGATGTCGACAAGGGTACGCTTGTAGTGGGCCACCCTTCTCTGGAAAGGGGACACAAAGCTTTGATGCCTCCTGCACGTGCAGCCATGGCAGGCAGTTAGTGCACATCTGTTTCCCTTGACAGAGTTTCTCCCTGATAAAGCCCTCCCAGACTTTCCCCTCCTGATTCTCCATGGCAGATATCCACAGGGGTCACTCAGGCCTTCTCCTGCTGCAATACTGTGGGTGATTTTACCCCCAAAGAATATGTCTAAGAAAGCTTTTTATCAATAGAAAACAAACCCGTATCCAGCCTACAAGGTGCTCAGTAAAGGCATATGTCTTTGATTTGCAGTAGACCCAAGCATTAATTTGCTGTTGTTAATTATTTAATGCAACATTTTGTCTTTAGCTGCCTACAAAGAGTAATAGCCAGTAACTACAACTTAAAAGGGGGCAACTTTGGGTGCAGAGAAAATGTTCTTTATGAAGCATTTCCTGTGTCCTTCTGAGTGCCTTATCTGACCAGCATCTTTCACTGTTATTTACATTTTATCTTCTTTAAGAACACTTGTGTTATGGACTGAGTCATCAATAAGGGCACAACATGAAAGGAGGGATGAATAATAAGCTGTCTTAAGAGCACTACTCTGCAGGAAACTTATTAGCATTTATTGTGCAGGATCAGGTTACCAGAGTTGAATGGAAAGAATAGAGTTTATTTAAGTGGCACAAAGCACAACTCTTTGGAAGTCACATTCAGTATTTCAAAAGTACATGATGGAAAAGGACATAAGTCAAATCTCTTAGACTTGGCAGAAGCCAATAGCAGGTACAAGTTGGGAAGCTATTAAGGTTCGTGACAGCATTAAGAAACAGCTCTTGGATAAGGGAAATGCCACAGCATTAGGGAAGAAGGTGTAATTTACAGTGGGAGAAATCCCAGGGCTATCACATTCATAACTGAGTTGCATAAAGCCTACATCTTGTCGTTCCCCCCCAGCTCCTCCACCCCCCCAAAAAAGCAAAAGAGATGTACTTAAGAATCAGCTCACTAGATTTCCAAAACTTATTTCTGCATCTGGAAGACTCCTGAGCTTTTTCAGTGGCCAAATCATAAGTCTCACTCCCACATTAATAGACTCTGATTGCTACTGATACAGACTGCAGGAAAACCTTCAAAGCCTCTCATTAGGAGTAAAGCAGGGTATATATATTTACAGATGACATGTGTGTGCTGCCATAAGAAAGGCACGCAATTAGAAATTAGGCTAAATTTACAGTTTTGAGCTCTCATGAACTTGGATAAACGATGAAGTATGCACAGCTGACATTTCATTTGAAGAAAGCAAAAAATATATGCAGAGAGAAGACTTCACCTTACTGCAGGAGAAGATCTTATTCCTCCGTGGCTATGTTCCCTCAAAGCAGAAGGTCATGATCTGAACTTCCATTATGGCTGTTCAAAAATGCATCAAAGGTTCGATGGATAAAAGAATGTTATTTTCCAAAACCGCTGGGACACTTCCTGTCAGTTCACATAATTGAGTATTACAGTATTTAAATTACAAATTGAAGATTATTTTTACAGGTGTCATTTTAAATATAATATGAAATTTCTTGACATTACCTCAGCCATGCTACACAACCCAGCTGCACTCAGACTTGCATGTGTGATGCACATGGCTGAAATTTTGTCATGTTACATCATGGGCTACAAAAACACACAGTATAAATAGACGATGTAATATTTGAGAGAGCAAAAACATATAGTGCTGGCCTCGCTTTATGAAACCCCAGATCTAATACGGACGTGGAAATGTAAACTGTTTTTAGAGTTCAGATCAAAACTCTTTCCAAAGGGTCATGCAGAAGCGGGGGTCAGACAGACGGAGCTCGGTTGCCCTCCAGTGGGCTCCCACCGCCCCTGCCTCACTTCCCATCCCAACCTGTCCCAGGAAGGAAAACCAACTCCACGACTTCCAAAGCTGAACAAACCAGACAGCTGCAGCCTATGGGGAAGACACACGTTATTCACACAGGCGGGTCTGCAGGCCAACAAGTAAAATATTAAATTAATTAAGAAAGAGATCTTAAAGAATCCTCTTGGCATTCTATCCACAATCTGGCATTAGTGGCTGCAAAGAATTTGCCTTCAACTGTTCTAATTTAATGTGGCTTTCTAAAATGCTATTATCTCCATTCCGTAATTTGTTATTTCATTTTTATGGTTTCCAGAAAATGCCACGTTTGGAAAGGAAAGTTCCACCTTTTCTTATACTCTGTTGTGACTTGCAATTTGCTTTCATTCTGCATGAAAAACTCAGTTCCCCTCTAAGAATTCTAAGTAAAACAAGAAAAAATAAAGAAAACAAACTGTCAGCAACTTCCTAATGTTGTTAACACAAAAAATGTCAACAATACTCACTAGATAAATTAAAGCTCCCCTGCCCTTTTGCTACCCTCTTCCTAAAGCAACCAACATGAAGCTTTAAGTTGATTCCAACCTTTTTAAGCAGTTCCAGATCCAACACACAGTGACCACAAACTAGGTTGGGTGCCTGGGCAGTAACTCACAGCAATTGCCAAACTTGGGAGTGAGGAGATGACATTCTATCTGTAGGCCTGTCTGCACAGTAAGAGTAAGAGACTGATAACTGTAGGATTAATGGAGCAAATTTTGTTTTCTTTATGGCTGGGCTACTTCACAAAAAAAAAAAAAGGCACAATTTCAGTGATTCAAGGAATAGATTCAAGGAATAATGGAAAAGGCATTCATTTATAGTAAATTAATTTTGAGGACTTATAAATTCAATGCATATGTAACTATTGAAGAGAAGGACCATAGTGAAATGACCACCCCTGTCTCTTAAGACAGACCGTTATGCCTTTTTTTAGGTATTTCAGTGCAAACATTCTTTCTCTCACTTCATATGTCTGTTTTCATTCTTTCGTTCTACAAAGAGATATAAAATAAAAATTAAGTAAATAAATAGTTCCAATTTCTCTTCCTTCTTCTGTTGGTTTTAAATTTTAAAAAAATAAAAGCACCTAAATAAAATAGGAAAAGAAGGTGTTTTAATGCTCCTGTCTATAATGAAATATCTTTTCAAGAAACACTGGATGGCTTGGTGTTATGCAATTTGGATTGTCTCCATGAATGGAATTTACTATTTAATCAGAGACAGAAATAAAAACAATGCAAAAATAAGAGTGGAAGAGTTTCTTTTGAAATGAGGGTAGCTCTAGGCTGCCCTTGATCTAACCTGGAAAACTAGCATAATGTGATGGGTCTGATACTAGGAAAACCTGTCTGGCCAGACGTGGGGGTCACAAGGGCACAGCCTAATCCAGATGGAAACAGGAGAGGGAGCTCTCACCCAACCTGTCGAGACGGGAAGGTGCTTCCAGGTACTGTGCTCCAGGCTAAAAACATGAGCCATGAACGCCTGAAACAGGTCAACTGTTTGTATCCTAAAAGAGAAGCACTGATTTTCTAGGTTTAAAGTTTCATTATGGACAGGTAACTACTGATTTCAGTATTAAGACTCTGTGGATTTTACCCAAACCCTTGTGAAATTTCATTGGCCTTTTTTTTTTGTTTTGGATGGAGGGTTTTTGATTTTTTGTTTGTTTGTTTCAGGGATTCCTGACATTGATTCTCTGGAGCTGAGTTTGGCCTCATGAGTTTGACCTTGATGTTTGGTTTGTTCACATCTGAAATTCAAAGTCAAAATTATCAAGGAATGGGAGCTCATATGGATGAAACCCAAAGCAAATGTTTGCAGGAACCTCTGAGAAATGGAAGTACTGTGTTCACATAGTTCTAATTATAACACTGCATTTGTAGGATTCATATGAGCTAGGAGTCGTGGAAGAGAAACATGAAATGAAACTGATTTAAAGGGAAGGCAAAATACCCTATGGAATTTGGACTGGAATTTTCTAATGTGAAGGAAATCTGCTGCAGAAAAGTGGGAACTACTTAAAAAACAGCTGGAAAGACCACAAGTGAAATTCATCCTGGTTATAATCTAAACACAGAAAAGGGCAACAAAGGCCAATTTGGTTAAGCAAGGATATAAAGTCTTACACACCATGTGCAAAAAGCCTAATAAAGGGTCTTTAAAATACAAATAACACTAGGAACTACATTAAAAAGTAGACAGAAGTTGGTTAAAATTAATAATTAAGAGAGGAAGGGGTTCTTAATGGAAGGTAAACTGTAAAGAATATTTCAGTTAATCATCAAAGCTTCTTGCATATGTCCATGACAAATACAAGGGAAGGCAGAAAACCACATTTTAATTTAAAATTAAAAAGGTGGTGAACTAGACCCAGCCTCCATGTTGAAAGTGTTGCTCCTGATTTAAAGCAAAGTATAGCTTTCAATATTTTCCATCACTAATCCATTTATTTTCTGCTCATGACATGACTCCTCTCATCACACTGTATCCACATAGAGAAGGGACAGGCTGTCCACTAATTCAGACACCACCAACAATCCATGGAGGTGGTCATTAAAGCTAAGTAAGGTCTCCCACCATGAGCTATGAGAAAGCCCAGGTGACTAAATTTAGGTGTGAGGACATGGCTTCTTCATGGGTGTAATTTTAACCTAGCTAAAAATTTTCAAGGAAATAATTAGTGACTTGAAATCAATGAAACTTAGCAATTTATAGAAGCCGTGGGCACCACAGCTTCAAAGTAGCAAATAGCAATTGCAAAAATAATAGGAAATTTGTCCCCAGATTAAAAAAATATAGTTTCTGCCCATAAATGGCATCCTTCCATGTCAAACTGATGAATTTCATCTGTGAGTCATTTTTCATGGAATGGTAAAGTTGCAAGGAGTAAATGGCTTGTTAGGCTGCAGACACGCTCAAACAGCATAGCTGGAGAGTGGCTGAGAGCTCGTATCTTTGCAGGGGTTAGATTTTTTCACCTGTTCTATGCTCTGCCTTTCCACAATGCCACTTGCCTGCATTTCAAAGAGTAATACATTTTCTTTTTCAAAGACCAATACCTTTTTTTTTTCAAAGAGCAATAATCTTTTCACACCAATGATCAACCTGAAGTTCTTATATTCCAGAAGAAGATGGATGAGTTGCATGAGTTGTAACCTACATGATTTGCCAGGAGGATCTTGTACTGACCTGCTCAGAGACAATCATCAGAGAGTAAAGAATTTCACAACACAGACTAGGGCCATTTTTTTTCTTAAATTTCTCTATTTTGGTGACATAATTAAATATTTTTTTGAAAGGAAAATTGCAAAGTTTGACTTGTGCTCCAAAAGAAAGTGCATTCTACAAGAAAGGACTTCGGGTTTATAGTGAGCAAAAAGTTTTTGTTTAAAAGTTAGAAACACTTGAGAGTTTTCATAGAATCATAGAATAGTTTGTGTTGGAAGGGATTTTAAAAATCATCTAGTAAAACTCCCCTCCAATGTACTGGGACACCTTCCACTAGACCAAGTTATTCAAAACTCCATCCAGCCTGGCCTTGAATACTTCCAGGGTGGGCCATCCACAACTTCCCTGGGCAACTTGTTCCAGTGTTTCACAACCCTTAAAAGGGAACCCACCCTTGGGTGGACCTTTGAAATCCTGGCTTTCAGTGAAATGGCACTTAGTAGTTGTGGTCTGGCAGAGTTGTCTGCTGAGGTACTTTTCCATCCTCTGCAGAAAGTGTACCATGGAAGGTGCTCAAAATGTTCTCCAACTTCACTGTGAGCCATTTTTGTGAGCACTTATTTCTAAGAACTCTGTGTGGGTTCTAGCTGAGAAGCTCCCTGAAGGCTTAGCACTGTTTCTGGATGATGCTTTTTAGAAATACAGTAGTATTGAAACAATCACATGATTGAAATAGATTAACACAAAATTCTGTTATTTTACATTAGGATAGCCATATCAACTAGTAATAAATGTTGCTTATAAATTACTTGCTGTCAAAATCCTCAATGCTATTAAAACACATCTGAAACAAAGAGATGACAAAGCTGCTTTCACAAAAACCCTCTCTCATGAACTACCAAAACAAAATTATTTTTTCTCACTGAAACAAGAACCTTGAGAGTTCATACTGCATTAGGTCTATCCACAATTCCTCAAAGTCTATGGGAAACTTTCCACTGACATTCAGGTTCCCATCACAAAGCACAGAGAAGGGAAAGGTTCTAACTACACAGGTTATGCATGTGACAAAAGAACATAAAAACCCACAGTTTTCAGTTAGGAAAGCCCAAATTCAGAGCAATCCTAAATCACAACTCAGCGGATGATTTTCTTAAAACTCTGATGTTACTTGTATTAATAAATCCAGTGGGATACAGGAGTGGTGTTTTCAGTCCTGTAGCTACATATTCAAATGCACAGTTTGCATTAGAAAATCGAGTAAAAGATCCCTCAGGTGCAATGGGATTTTTTTGTGTATGATTTTTTTTTTTAACAGAAAACTTTTTTGTATTTGTTTTGAGCAGCATTACTCAGAGCAATGGAGAGGAAAAACACCAGAAATGGAATATCACTTAACAAGCCTGCAATTAGCAGACTAATAAGTTTGTTATTTTTGTACTTTTTCCCACTGTATGACCTAATAGAATACTAGCAGGTATTAAGCATGCCACAGCTCCAGCAAGAGCATTGTGGTCTTCCATGATGTGTGCGACTGTACTGGAAGTCCCTATGAATTTAGCTGTTGTAGAGCTAAAATGCACTTGATGTCTTGTCCATCTCAATTTATCATGATTCATATGTCAAGATCTCATTATTGATGAAGACAGCATATGACAAGTCATGTACCTGGATATGTTCCAATGTTTAAGCATAATAGGAATCTTAAGGAATTTAGACCTATCTTGATATGTGAAGAACAATGCAAATAATATCAGATTCAGATGCATAAGAAATGCTTAACACAGAGCCAAACCAGAGAAATTTACAGGTGTCTTTTCCTGATCATTTCCAAAACCTCCCTGTCCCTCTATATTTTGAGTTTTTGCTCATTTGAGAAAAGAGGGGGAGGACAAATGTTTTTTGATTAGCAAAACTAAGAAGTTGTGCAACAATGCAAAAGGAAGGTCAGAGTTCAAATTCTACATCCTGGATTGCCTGTCTCCCTCAATCCTATTCACTAAATCAGGGGTACTGAATTGCTATGATGACAGGAAGAATTTGGAAGGGGAGGAAGGTTGTGTTAGTATTGAGAACAAAAAATAAATCTATAAAATTATTGCCTTAATGTCCTTCCAAAGGCAGAAGAATCTGTACATTAAAAGAATTAATAACTTTTACCTTCACTTAAAACGGACAAATTTGTGTTTCAAGTTTCAACTATGAATACACCTTGTTAAGGTTTGTTTGATTCTAACCCAAAATCTGTGTTAGAAAGGTAACCTTTCTAGCGGTAAAATGCTTCTCAAATAAAATATCTGTTAAAACAAGAAAATATTCTCCCTGAATGTCTGTGATCCAAATAATATCATTATGAGAGCTTGCCTCAAAACCAACTAAACATTGATTCTTGCCGGATTACCAAAAGTACTTATACACTCAGCTTGCATTTAAAATCAGAAGCTTAGATCCCTCTGGGATGCTGAATCATAAAAAAGTCATATCTAAAAAATAATTCTGAGAAATCAGATCATTTTGTGCGATTAAGACATACTCATATTGAGAAGAGAAATACAATCTCACTGAGAAATTAGCAGAGCGACTTAAAGAGAAAAAGACTGAGACTGTAGTTTTTTCAATTATTTCAATTTTTAAAAGCTGCAGCAATCATCTAAACAGTGCTAAAACTCGGTAACAATTATATCTTTTCTGAACCCTTGAAAATGTTAGGTACAATTTGCAAAAGCTTTTTTGACTTGCAGCTGAGCTACACACTCTAGACTTTTAATACCAACACCCACCAAACATTAAAAACAGACTCCTGACTCAGAAAGAGTTAAGTTAGGAAATGAGATTTAGCAGAAATATTGAGTTTTCTCTGGAGCTTCAAAATTACTCATCCATGCAATGTTGGAACTTGTCTCCATCCATGGATCTTGGTCTACAGCGGGTTTCTGTGCATCTTGTCCTACACAAGGAAGAGATGGAGGCAGTGGTATGACTGAGTAACCCTTCATTCCAAAGTGCAAAATAGTTACCTCCCTCCCCAAAAAGTGCCTAAGACAAGAGAAAACACAGTGAAAGTGTTTTCATCCTTCTCTCAAAGGGGAATCAACAGACAGCAAAGAATGCAAGACCTCATTTGGTGGGGTAGCGTCCAGTCAGGCACTGATCCTATAGTACCACTCCTATAGATCCATCCCACAATCAAAGCGTTGACTGGTATGAATGGGGGCATACTAGGCCAGTGAATAAGGCCAGGGAAGAGTCTCTGCCATAACAGCTGTATGAGGACTGAAACAATTCTGCAGATTTAGGTATCTAATGTCCATCTATTTTCTCAGCCTGGGCAGTCTGAAGGATAGTTTAAGCAACTTAGCACCTTTGAGAAAAGCACATAACTCACCCTGATTTCAGCAGCAACAGCTACCTAGGTATTTCTTCTTTGGGTATTGAAGACCCTCAGCTCTCAGAAACCAGCTCCAGCACACAGCCAGACACCCTGGCTGAGATTTACCCTATTAATTTTAAACCTTTCAAAGTTATGTGCCTAGTCTAAACTAGTCACTGATCTCCCTTCTGAAGTCCATGGGAAGAGATAAATCTGTCCAGGGAGGAATTCACTCCATTCATCCTAGACAATTCTCTTAATTTATTTTCTAAGAAATGGCTTGTGTACTGCTTTGCAGGAGGGAGGGCCTATCTGTTTCAGCTCCTGCAGAACTCAGAAAATAACTACTGAAAATATATTCATCTACTGAATTCACAAAGATGCTTTTGAACCACAAGAACAAGATTTTTTTTCTTGCTGTTAGCATCTTCTCAGCATAGTTCCACATCTGAGGACACCTTGCTTGTAAATTATCAGCAGATTGAATACATTTTTAACTGATGTTTTTCTCAGAGTTCAAGAGCTACATATATCTTAAGCTATCTGTAAGTATCTATCAAGCTTTCACCATCAATGAAAATTTTTTTATGAGAAAATGAAAGCTCCTATTTTTTGGTTGCCTTTCCTTTCTTCTGCAGCAGACAAGAGAAGATCCAATAAGTTAGAGATGCTCGTCTCCCCAGGGTTACTAAAAAACAAATGAACACACACACACACACACATAAAAAACCAATCTGAGCAAAAAAACCTGAACTGAAATTGAGACACAAGGAATAATCCAAGCAGTATTTTCAAAACAAGCCTTGACAACCCTGTGTTGTCCTACGGAACAATCTTTTCTTATATATGCAGCTGATATGCAATTCAGTGTGTCACATTTTTAGATGTGATAGCAAGAAATTCCAGGAATCGTTCAGCCAAAGGTAACTGTAAGTATAATATGATGTGTGGGTATAAAAACTGAAACCCCTTATTTTGTGAAGCACTTCACAGAAGGTTTGAAAAATCCACCTTTCATTAGAGCCAAATTCCAACCTCAGATACACGCTTGGGGCTCTCATTAAAGGCACTGGGAGCCAGAAATACTTTGTTGAGGGCAGACTTCAACCGATTTTGTATTTATCCTTACAGAGCAACTCTACTGAAGCCTTGATTAGCCAAATGGAACAGAGACATGAAAGTAGTTTAGATTAACAGGGTTTGGATAAGTAGGAGAGGTTTTAGTGTTTTGTTATGTGCTTTAGTAGATGTGACCTTAGGCCACAAATCAGCAAGGCTCCTGGGCACATGCATAACGCTAACCATATGAGTAGCTGAGTGCAGTCAGCAGAACTATTTGCACTCTTAAATGTAGGCCCATGTGTGAGTACAAGGTAAAACTAGTACCTGAATAAAAGTACTTGAATAAAAGGACTAGTACTTGAATAAAAGAAGGACAGAGGTAAGTAAGGATTGTGTATTGCTCTGGTTTATTTTTTCACCCTAAGCACAAGTTTAAAGCAAGCCCCTGAGACAGGAACTGCTTGTTTATGAACATGACTCATTCATTCCAGCCAAGTGAATGGAGTTAGACCAACCAGCTTTGGGTTCAGGTGAGAAAAATCTCAGGTAGCAACAATTCAAAACCACTGCTAATAGAGCTTAATGATTAATAATAATTGTTTCCTGCTTAATCACATGGATTATTCATACTGACTCACTAACCTGCTTCATAGGTAAATGCAGAAGCTCTGTGTGCTGCTTCAGAGCAGCGTGAACAGGTGTTTGCTCCTCCCCACACCATGCCATAGGATGCAGGCAAAGCCCTCTCCAAACATAGTACTTGGAACATCATACATGAACCAGAAGAGTCTGTCACACCAGCATGAGGCTGGGGTTTGCAGGATGAATAATCTTGATTCAGATTTTTTCAACTTCATTTGATTAGTAAGAGGGAAAGAGTTGAAAGGGAAAAAAAAACAGCTCCTTGTGGATATTTCCACTTGCTAACAAAATAGATATGTGAACAAACCAGCACATCTTAAGTTTGGAGAGATGGATTTTTTTTGTTGTTGTTATATTATTCCATCATACCAATGCTTTATTAGCAATTGTTTTAATAAAGGCTCTGGAAAAAAAATACTCCAATATCAATGTATTTTAGTAGAATAAACATCTGTGGCCTATGGGACACATGCATCAAACTTGGTTCAGCTGCATGACAGCAGGATGGTCAATCTGCCTTTTCAATCTTAACTCCTATTGTGGGGCTGTTACTGAAAAAGAACTGGAAGGAAAGGCTGTTCCTTTATTAAGGGAAATCAGTACTGTATGTTTTAACAAATATGGGGAGACAGCAGAAAAAAAACAAAGTCCTTTTGTTAAATACCCGTGAGCTGAGTCCCTATATCCCTATATAAGGACCTTTCCTTGAAGCAAAGACATGTCAAGGGAATTCGATGCACTGCAGTGAAAGCAAGTCAGATGTGGGATGTAACAAACTGGTGTTGGTAACAACAGAACCATAACAGAGAGAGGCCATGCATGCCCTGTCTGTGTGCAGACCGAATCCCTCGGGCCTCCAGCAGAAAATCAGTAGGAAAATAAACAGGAAAGCTGCTTGCCTGAGCTATGAAAATTGTAAAATATCAAGTGCAAATAACAGTTCATGAAGCCTGAATGAAGAGATAATGAGGGAAAAAAGACCATTAATGTGATGATAGCAGCGAGGAAGAAGAAAAGCAGTTGGAGGTAAGTACAGGTAACATAAGCACCCCAAAAAACAGTGGTCCTCAAATAGCGAACTATTCTATTCCTGCACTGCTTTCATTTTAGGCCATCCTTCTGTCACTAAACTCAAACATCTACATAATCCATCACAGGTGAGTATCAACTGTAGGTCTGTTGCAGGTCTGCAGCCCTGTGCCATGAGCTGGGGATAAAACAACTACCTCTACCCATTTATGACCTCTCTCCCCTCAGCACTGCTCCCTTTGGGATTATTTACATCATTGATTCTGCCTGACTGACAATGAAAGAAGCAAAAATTGAGTCCTTAAATATCCTCCAGGGTGCTGCAAAATCAGTGCTCCAGGGGAAACCAAGGAGGAGGGAGGCATGAAAACAACACTAATCCCAGAACCATTTGTGTGAAAAGCTGGAAAAACAGCTCATTGCTATTGCCAGAGAAATTTTTGTGATTATCTAGAAACAACAGGTTTCAATTTCTTTATCTTTTGTATCAGACAGTACTTTGTGATGGAGAACATTGCTTAGTAAAGGCAGACAAACTGATTTTTTTTTTCTCCCTGGGTTTTTAAATTGGGATACTGAGCAGCAATATTTACAATTTTTATAAGGAGTCACATTATTTCATCTGACCTTCTCTTGTTGCCAATACCACTTCACAGAAGAGTCACATGTAAATGTAGGAAATTGACCCCATAGACTGCAAACCAAATAGCTCCTGAATTAGATCTTGGTACAGTCCCATAGAAAATTATTCAATTATTGGTTCATATAATTCTGTGACTCTATTGAAAAGGGAAAGTTTGTTAGCTCAAGAATTTATTTTTTAGCTAGGAAAAAATACAGCATGTATATACATATATAATGGCTTGAGCACCTCTCCTATGGAGACAGGCCAAGAGAGTTTGAGTGGTTCAGCCTGTAGAAGAGAAGGCTCCAGGGAGACTCTGTAGCACCTTCCAGTACCTAAAGAAGTTCCAGAGAGATGGAGAGGGATGTTTAAAAAGCCATTGAGTGATAGAACAAGAGGGAATGGCTTTAAACTGAAAGAAGGTAGGTTTAGATTAGATATCAGGAAGAAATTCTTTATTGTGAGGGGAGTGAGGCACTGGAACAGGTTGCTCAGTGAAGTTGTGGATGCTCCATTCATGGCTGTGATCAAGGACAGGTTGGATGGGAATTTGAGCAACCTGGTCTAGTAAAAGGTGTCACTGAGCATGGTAAGGGATTAGAACTGATTTTCCAGATCCCATCCAACCCAACCCATACTATAATTTTATGATTATATATATATATATACATATATAAATAAAAGAGAGAGAGAAATGCAGGTAAAATTTAAATACAGTTTAAGAAACTGAAGGGCTTACTGCTAGAATAGGATAGACAGAAAAATGGCTGCGTCAATGATGTTTTATGATACTTGCACAACATGCAAGATCCTAGACCTGCAGGCTACACCTGTAACATTTTATACATTGAATGTACCCCGGACTGTGTTCTAGATCAGAAGCCAACTGGCATGGGCTGTGTCACATCCATCTTCTACAAATCTTCTGCCCTACACATCAGGATGGCTACAACCAGACTGTCTGCTGGGAATAATCCTGTATTGAATGCTGGCATTCCTGGGCATTGCTCAGGATAGTGCTAGTTGGCATGAGCTGAAAACGTGTCACAGATTCTGAGTAACACTATAAATGATAAAGTTATGGTGCTCAGGGAATGCTCCTGGCATGTTTGATTTACTAGTGTAGACATATCCAAGGAAAGCCCAAATTCAGGACCTTACATAACTTTACTGGATACAGCCATTTCTAAGAAATCAAACATAAGAATCTTGAATTTCACACTGAAAATTGTGCAGTTCACCTGGGTCTTTTATGATCTTCAGGAGTAAAACTAGTGGCACTTTAATGACAAGTCCTCTGCAAACATTTCAGAGGCACTCAGGATAAAAGTATGACAATATTTTACCTAGCACCACGCTCATGGATGCAGCACTGCACATTGCTGACCTGTGAGAATCTTACATATGTAACTAAACCATAAATCTTAAATTGGCCATCCATTGCCAGCATGAACATACAACCGTTCTCAGTTCTTCAGTTCTCTCTGAAAGAAGCACCATCAATTTCATTTTATGGGAGAAGAAACTAAAGAACACGCTAATCTTTGTTTGCAGGAGTTTGGCAGCTGTCTTAGTTCGAGGGAGAACTAAGATATCTGTTAGTCAAGAAATAATCCCTCTCCTTTAAATTTAGAAAACAGAACTATAATTAGGAAAAATATATATAAAGAAAAAGATAACAGTTTTACCCACAATATGTATATATATATCTCCAGAAAAGAACCAAACAACAGTTTATAATAAACCCCTCCACTCCCAAATGACAAGGCAAAACAGTCAAAAGGTCTTTCTGGCTACCCCCCAAAAAGGGGAAATGCAATTATATCTACAGACAGCAGGCGGCACTGTGGCACCTCCGCCGCTGGCCGCTCGCCCTCTCCCAGGGGTTGCAGTTATATTTATGGACAGCAGGTGGCGATGTCGTGCCCGGCTGGCTGGCCTCTCCCTCAGGTGAGATGGCAGGCAGTTCCCAGATTGGTTCCCATGAGAAAATGGAGAGCAAAGCAGCAACAATCCTGACTCTGCAGGGGCAAGAAAAACTGGGGCTTTCTCCCACCTCTTTTCCTCACAGCAATCTTTGTAGTGGTTATGATCACTCACGGATGAAAACAGTAAAGTTAGAGAAGGAAAAAAGAGAACACAAATCCAGTATCCAGTGATGCTACATCGGAGTGTGCGTGTCCCCGTCCTCCTACTCCACCGAGCGCTGAGCTCCCTGACCTACGCAGAAAGCCAGAAAACCCCCAACCCCTTCCCCCTCTCTCCCAGGCTGGGGAGAGACCAGAACAAAAGCCTGGCCAAGGCAGATAACATCATGATATACATGTCTTTTGTCTCCTTTGTTAAACATCTTTACCAACACTAAGGTGTTGGCTCCAAGCTTTTTGGAAGGAATTCCAACTTAGATTTGAAACTCTAACAGCAGCCTTGCCCTCCCTGTCATAAGTGGTCTGGGTGCCCTCAAATCCAAGTTCCAAGTAAGCCTTGAGAACAACCCTGTTACCTTCAAATATGTAATCCATGTCCCCTACCTAAAGCACATCCAACTCGGAAGCAGAATTGACAAGTCTCAAGTCAGAGCCTTAGCTATCAAACAAACTTCCTGCTATTTTTGTTTCTCAGAGGGACTTTAAAAGAACACAAGTATCACAATTGTCTTGCAAATCAATGTTAAAACAGTGGGTTTTTCCACTGTTTTTTACAAGTGGAACAATGGGCCAGAACTCGTTTCAGATTCTACCAAATCCCGTGAAAGTAACAGCGCTGTAGAAACAGGGTCCTGCACACAGAGTGTGAAAGTCAGACTCCTGTATGCAGGATCCTTTCCAAGTGAAGCCCTGTCCTGCCACCTCTCATCCATCTCACCCAAGAACACACAAGTGCTATTTGTTATCCTCCCTTTCTGCCTAAACAACTGTGTTTTTTCTGGCTTGTAACCATAAAGGAAAAATATAACAAAGAAAAGTCAAGGATGGATTATAGCTCTGAGAGAGTTTTAATGACAAACACATTGGCATTTTCCCTCCTATTTTTAAATTTTATTTTACCAGTTTCATTACAACATTCTGCTAGGTGACATGATAGACTTTGATACAAATAGCCAAAACCTGTGCTGTGCTTCTGCAGTACGATATTGCTCCAATACCTCTCAGTGATTTCTCCTCCCCACCCTCCATATTGTTTCAAACTGACCTTCAAAAGAAATGTCCAAAGTTTTTTAAGAGTTTGTGCTTTTTGTTAGAAGCTATTTTTAAAATCCATTTTCTCCTCTTTTTGTCCATGCCAAATGCACTTGCAGTTGTGAAGGTACTAGTGGGTAACATTAGTTTACAGGGAAGGTAAAGAAATGAGATATGGCTGGGTTTCTAGGAAAGGTTAGTACATCCTGCCCAAGAAGCTGGTTTTTGTCATGAAAACTCGGATTATAGACTATTCTCCTGCATCTCCTTACATCATTTGAACGTTAAAGTAAGATATCTAAATTGGAGCCTATTTTTCATCTATAACCAACAGATGCAGACAGACACACTCATTGCCTGTATATGAGCTAAGGAGTATGAACCCCTAGGCAAGTTGGTCTGGTGCCTAAAGTTAGATGGAACGAATCCAAGCTGAAGGTCTTCATTTTGTAGATTGTATTATTTTAATATGATTAAAGCATCTAAGGCACAGGGTATGTATTTTTTCCTGACAATAGGAAGAAAAAATAATGGAAAAGCAATGGGATATTTTGAGATATAAATAAGGGGACATAGAAGAAAAGCTCATAAAGTCCTGGTGAGACCATCTCAAGAGCCTTGATAAAAAGGAAGAAAATAATTTTTGAACAACAATGTAGGGCAAAGAAAGCTGTAAGAACATTTAGGGATTTGGAAAGTCCATCTCTATTAAAAGATAAAGCCTCAACAGTCAGCTATGCTGCTCAGTTACAATGAGATACATCTCTCATAATCTTTCTAGCATTTCTAGCAATTTCTAGCATTGTCAGCAACATAAATGGAGTTTCTGGGTTTTAAACAACACATGTGGTTGTAACTAGACTATAAAGGAGACTATAAAGGAGGTCCCAATATGCAATGGGATGCCTTTGACTGTCCTTAGCAGAGAAAACCATGCTCTCACCATGGCACATCTGGGCTGAATATCTTCCTCAGACAGATTCTCCAGTTGATCTGGACATTCCTGCACTTGGTGATGGGACCACCTTGTGGAGGTTTTATGGACTAATTAATTCTGGTCAGACAAAAGGTTCCTCATGACTAGAATTTACATAAATCTGTGAAAATCCACTTTCCGCTCTCCCAAGTCTCTTTGTCTCCACTGATATCTGGAGGAAAGAAAAATGGAAGAAGTAATGATCCAATACAGATGAAGCCACAGGGAGAAATAAATAAAAATACTAAACACAAAGAATTTCCTTATCAAATTTCAATGCTTCTATTCATAATAAACCACTTGGGGATGAACTAATTAAAACTTCACAGTAGCATAATATGGGAGGTCAGGTAGGGAGTTTGCATCTCTTACACAAGAAACAAAAATTGGACAGGGGACACTTGTGAAGATACTGGTCAAAACCTGAGTCAAGAAAAATGAGTTATGAGTTACTAAATCAGGTTCAGCCAACCATTCTCATTACCAGATATTGCAGTAGGTAATCTCATCTTTCCTCCACACATACACACTTTTTTTTCTATAATGCCCCCACACCTGCATCATTTCTTCCTCGTGATAAGTATTACAGGAGGGGTATTCTTTCAAATTGTCACTTTAGTGAATGAGTGCTTTAGATCCCGGGTAACAAGCATCATGTCTTCACTAAGGGCAAATCATGCCTGACAAGTTTGGCGGCCTTCTACAATGTAGTTAGAGTGTTGGTGGATAAAAGGAGAGAAACTAACATCATCTCCTTAGACTCACACAAAGAATTTGGCACTGTCTTGCATGACATCCTTGTCTCTAAATTGGAGAGACATGGATTTGGCAGATGGACTCCTCTGTTGATAGGGAACTGGCTGCATGGTTGAAGTCAACAAGTTGCAGTCAATAGCTCAGTGTTCAAGATCAGTGCTGAGTGTTGTTCCTCAGAGGCTGGTATTGGGACTGGTGCTGTTTAACATCTTCATCAGTGGACAGTGGGATCAAGTGCACCCTCAACAAGGTTGTTGATGACACTGAACTCTGTGGTGCAGTCCATGCACCAGAGGCAAGGGATCCAGGAGAACCTGGAGATGCTTGCAAGGTGGGCACATGTGAACAGCATGAAGCTCAACCAGGTCAAGCGTAAGGTCCTGTACATGGAAAGACAACAATATCCTGGGCTGCATCTAAAGCAGTGTGGCCAGCAGGTCGAAGGACATGATGTTCCCCCTCTACTGCACTGTTATGAGATGCCATCTGGAGCGCTGCATCCAGCTCTGGGATCCACAATATAAGAAGGACATGGACTTGTTGGAGTGAGTCCAGAGGAGGCCACAAAGAGGCATAGAGGATCCCTCCTGTGAAGGCAGGCTGTTCAGCCTGGAAAAAAGAAGGCCCCAGGGTAACCTTATAAAATCTTCCAGTACCTAAAGAGGCTACAAAAGGACTGAAGGGGAACTTTGTCCAAGGACATGATAGAATAAGATGGGAATGGCTTTAAACTGACAGGGCAGTTTTAGATTAGATATTAGGAAGAAATTCTTTACTGTGAGGGTGGTGAGGAACTGGAACAGGTTGCCCAGAGAAATTGAGGATGCCCCATCCCTGGGAGTATTCAAGGACATGGAGGATGGGGATTTGAGCAACCTGGTCTAGTGGATTGCATCCCTGACCAAGACAAGGGGTTATAACTACATGAACTTTAGGGTCCCTTCCAGCCCAAAACATTCTATGAGTCAGTGATCCCCTTGGAAAGCACTGATCAGTATTTAAGCTGCAGCTGAAACTGGCAGATGTGTTTTCATAAAAACTTTAGTGATATACAGCAAGGATGTGAGGAGTGACCACAACCTATGAAAACCCAGGTTTGGAACTTATTCTCCCCTTGACCCAGAACAAACTTTGGAACACTTCACAGGGTACCTTCATATTGAGTTATTACTCACTGGCTGTTGAAGTGTCTTGCTTCAGTTCACTTATCAGTATATTCATTTGTTGGAATTTGTATCAAGACCACCTGGTTCACAGGGATAAACAATCCTTTTACTCAGTGCATAAATGTAACAAAGCAATTTTAACTTCACATTTAGCTTAAGTTAGTTGATCCTTTAGAATCAGTAGTGAGTGTGGAATGAGAAAAAAATTACCTCTATTTCTCTTTTTTTCCCAGCAAAGCTATCAGAGAAAGCAAATGACTGTTCCAAACAAATTTTCCATGTCTATATATATCATTTTAATTTATTAATTCAAATAAAGGGCAATTTAAACTCTGCTCTTCTGGCATTGCAATTAGATCTATGAAAAATAATTTTAGAACAATGATAAATTTCAGTGCAAGTGCTAAATTAAACAGAGCATTTGAGATTAAAAACACTTTTAGTCTCTTGATCATTGGACATCCTTTTCTTCTAAAAGATTCTTTGCAACTGTGATCAGGCTATGTCCTTGAAATTCCCTTCACAATTCAAGAATCCACAATGGTGAAAAATTGTGCTATGAGAAAAGGTTCTTTTATTAGAATAAGCTATCAATTCAGTATGGCAGAATTTTCATTTCATAACATCACGTAACTCTTCAAGGGTTTGGTGCTTAATGCAAGGCAGTTGTGCCAATGTATTCCTGGAAATTAAAAAGATCAGTGGGAGAGATTTGAAGACCAGAGTTGAAACGGGTTAAAGACAGGAGAAAAGTAGAACAATCAAACCCTTAAAGTGAATGGATTATGTTATATTTCTCAGTCAATTTTTGTACCTCTCTAAAACTGTATCACAACAAAGATTAATTATGAATAAAAAGATATATCAAGGCATGGAACAGAAGCTGAAGGAGAGACTGAAATGTGTGTGGATGTTTCTGAATCAGGTTACTACAGACAAAACTCATCTTTTTGAATATCAAATAAATATATCATGGCTAAGGGAAAGTTTTTGAGCTAATCAATTTAGATTTCACACAACAGGAAAAAAAAACAAATAGAGCCACACTGAAGATTACTAGTTATAACAGAGAAAATAGAGATTTTGGTAATTTTTAGGTGGGTACTTGAGTACAACTGGAGAGGGGAGCTGACAGTCTTATTCTTCCACTGAGCATCCTCAAGGATGTGTCTTGAGACCTGTATTATTTCAAATAGTCATTAACTACCTTAATAATTCCTTAGAGTTACAGGTGACAGATATGAAGATTTCACCAATACAGACTTTCCTACCAAGAGATTCTAAGGAGTAGAAGAAAAAGGATGAAAGCTAGCAGTAGTAAGTTTTAGTCACAGACTGAAGGTGAAACTCTTGGTTAGTTCAGGTTAACTGTCTAAGCTGGGACTCTGAATCAGCCTGTGAGGCTGCAGCTTCTCTTCATTCACTTTATAAAAGCCTTGTAGACCTTAGATTACATTCTGGTTCCTAGAAACAATGTAAATCCATTATTATGATTATCATTGTTACAGCTGTGTAACTAAATCACTTGCTCCAAGCTGTAGGCCTATGGGTTGGAAATGATTAAGATGAAAAAGATCTAAATGAATTGTTCAATGGAAACATTAACGACCTAGGACATAAAGGGAGACGTATTTCATACAAGGATGGGGAAACATAAACATCATTGTCAGAAGCAGCATCAAGATAACATTTGGTGTACTGTCTATGGTCCCACTGACCCAACACCAGCTTTAGTTCTTGACAGGTAACTTATAACTGGAGAAAAGAGGAAAGGGGAATCATTGGGACATAAGAAGGAAAAAGAGAACTTTTCTTATGAGAGTAAATTAGGAGACTTAGTTTGTTTAGTCTAGCAAATAAAGTTTGAGTAGCCTGCTCCATAAATATATCAAAAGAGTAAACACAGAGAGGAATAAGTACTATTTGACCTGAAAGTCAGGGTTAGCACAAGAAATAATTAGCAGCAAATAACATTACATTTGGCAAGTAGAAGCTTTGTCACTGGGCTGGGGTTCTGCAACAGTCTTCCAGTAGCAAGAAACCTAGCTAATTCCAGGCTGAAGCTTGATCCACTTTAGAAAGCTTGGACAGACTATTAGGAGACGAGGCACCAGGAGCCAGCAGTACCTTCCAGGCCTATTTCTTTATTTTTCCTCTCCTTAAATCAGAAGTGGTTTCATTAGAATTCTTTAACCATGATAGCAAAGTAATGGATAAAGAAGAAACAGTTGATATTATTTGTTTTTATTGTCAAATAAAGAGTGACCCTTACCACAGACTACCATGTAAACTTTATACTCAATAGCAAACACTTAATAGTAGGATATACTAAAATTCTGGTTTTCAGAATACAATTCCCCATTTGTCTTCTTTCTCTTTTATACCTGAAGTTTCTGGCACAGGACATGTTGAGAAACAGGAGACCACACTAGATAGGTCACTACATTCGTAGCACTTTGCCTATATGGCAAGTCCTACATTTTTGTTTCCAAAGGTTATACAGCTGAAATGTATTATCTTAGTCTCGGATTCTTTGCTCTTTCTGTTGTGATTTTCTCTGACATAAACCATAGCAAAAGAGCCTACATGATTTCAACACTAGGAGATTGCAAAGTAAACCATTTTTACATACCATGTCTGGTAACACTTTAAAATAATAGCCCAGTTAATTAATGATGAACTACAGTGAATATTCTTATACAAGTACATATGACATTCCTATTAGTGCCAAATGAGTTCATCATGATTAATGTTATTACAGTACATACCAGCAAAATTCATAAAAGCCATTACGCTGAATGGTTACCCAGCACCAAAATGTGCTCCCCTCCAGCCAACAGCCCACACTCAATAAGGAAGATGAACAAAGTTCTATTCTAAGATCTGTGGAGTTGCATTATTATCAGATCAGTATGAGATACAGGCCTTTAAAGGAGATCTTCAGAGGAACCTTCATTTTTAGAAACTCTTTCACAGTCAGACATGGATTTAAAATTCAGGCAACAAATGTAGGATTCCACAGGGTTTGACTTATCACCAGTGCAGGTTAAGGCTATGGAGCTGTGCATGCTCATCCTATTCAGACAATAATCTTCTTTTCATGATGTAAAAGATTAAGCCTACCTGACTGAGAGCAGAGGTCATCCTAGGGCCTGTGTGAAGAGAGGTGCTGAGTCCCGCTGCCTTTTCTTGCCATCAGCTGCAGGGATAGGCAACATTACGTTCCTAGGATCGTGAGGACAGTGCTTAACACCCAGATTTCACAGCCCAAGGTGAGCTCCAGAGGGACTATCTACATCAATAAACTCAACAGGGCCAGTGCACGGGCACGCAGACTGGCAGACACCCCTTTGTACTGCCTTCTATTGGCAGCACCTCCTGGTAGACTTTTGGCCTGTGCCAGCAAAGATTGTCCCTGACATCACACCACCATGGTTCAGGGATCATTATAGCCAAGAACCATTCCTCGCAGGCAATTTGGATGTAGCCACTCTGTTTTGCCAGAAAGTCATCAAGTTTAAATGTATGCACCCCAGATATATGATACCAGCTGAACTTAGTTCCATGATTCATTTCTCCAGCTCCTGCATATACAGCCAGCTGTGCGTCCGAAGACCCATACCAACCCTGACTCCCCACAGCTGCAGAGAGTACTTTTGGCTTTTCCATGCTCCCAGCTCATGGCAGAAATTGAAAGACAGCATCTTCTGGGAATGGAAATATGGACAGCACCAGTGCTGCTATGGAGGGGCAGGATTCAACTGAAGCAAGAGGTAAAGTTGCAGGACACTGGAAATGGTTGGCCATAAAAAGTGCAAATTTGCAATATTAACACCTGAAGGGCATCTTCTTCAACCTTATATAAGAATTTGTCTGTTTAAGTGCAAGATCTGAGCTGTAGCTCTCAGGAATCTCACATGCCAGGATAGCTGAGATACACTTTGTTGGGCTCCACAGTCCCTGACAGAAGATTGATATATGCAAGTTTTTGACACTAAAACTGAATCCATCATATTTAAATGATACTAAAGATCAAAGTTTAACTTCCTTTGAAACACAAAAAGAAGACTGATTTTCCATTTCAGCATTTCTGAGAGCCAGGACATTAATTTTTCAACCGTACTGAAGCTATCATTAGAAGTATTCTTTTAAAGGAGTGAAAATGAAGATGAAGGAGTTTGGAAGTAAGGGTATTTACTTTTGAAATAACTAAAATTTCAGAGAAAACTGATACTAAATCTGGGGTATTTAAACTGGAAATATTGCCAATGATATTAATTGTCCCCATTATTTATACTGAAATGTAATTAAAATAATTAGGGGGGGGAGTTTTCTCACTAAAATAAGCAGAATAAGAGAAAACCTATTAGGATTATCTTACTGAGTAAAAATAGAGTCTCAAAAATTTTAATTGTGTAAGATAAACAAAACCTTTAGAAACTAATCAATTTTCCACTAAATAATAAGCATTCATGTAAATTGTTGCCCATTACTGCTCATAACTTTCTTACCTTGTTTTACATTCTGAAACACCTGCCATTCACACTCTAAAAGTCACTTGTCCAATCTCATTTCTCTGGTTTTGCCATAACTTCTGGTCTTGTGCAGAATGCCCTACACTGTCAAATGTTTAAGCATCAGTTTAGCTTTAGGCTTGTGAGTAGTTCCAGTCACATCTGTAGATCTAATCATGCTGATCATGAACACATGCTTAAATACATCAGTTCTGGTAAAGTTTCTCTTCAGAAGAGAAAGAGTTCCCCTCTTTTCAGGCTGAAATAAGCCTTCTGTTTCTCCATCTCCTTAAAAATTTCCTTGCAGGCCCAGCAACAATACTGAGGGTTAAACTCATAAGAAATAATTTACTTGTTACCCTTCAGATAACCCAGCAGGAACCATCCAGAAAGACTCTCCGTTCTCAAAACCTCAGGCCCAGCATTCTTTATATCACAGATTTCACATCACCCATTTCAGGACCTCCTACATCACAGTTTATGGGAAAGATCCAGTGCCCTCTTTAGCATCCTGTTAATCTCCAGAAGTGTAGCACCATAAAATGTGGTGTCTCAGGTCAGGAGAACCAACATAACTTAGTGCTTTACATGTCAAAACCAACCATCGACTTACAACCAGAAACGAATCTACAAGGCATACAGTTGGCCATGTATATTCCCTGTGAGGCATTTTGGAACACAGATGTGAACACAAAACCTCGATACAGTTGTTGGAGGAGGTGAATGTGCAAGAAAAAGGGCGACTGCTGGGCAATCTGATCTAAATTCTCATCTTGACTCAGTCAATGCTTCATTCTCCCCCATATGTGGCTCAGTTTTCTCAAGGGCAAAGCGTGGATGATGCTTTTCCATTTAAGTAAAGTGCTGTGATGGCATGGATGATTAGGTAAATGTGTCATACAGCAATGGGAAAGACAAAATTTTCCAAACTAAAAGAATAAAAACTAAGCAAATTCATAGGAGGGCATGCATTGTCAGAGTCAGTTCTGGATTAGACTCTGGATAATTGTGTGTCTGGTGACACAGCCTATTAAGAAACTTGCCCCAGGAATCCCATTTTTAATTCCCTGTTTAGTGGCTCTCAATGACAGTTTAACAGTTTTGATTGTTCATTCCATGTAATAGGTGTCCATAACAAAATTACTTTGATTTTCAGCTAATATGGTAGCAATTCTGGAAAATCAAAATATCAGCAAAAGTATCTGAAATATCTTTTTTCTCCTTTTTCATTTAAGAAACTTGAAATCTGGCATAAAAGAGAGCTCTGTATATTAGGGGTGTGATTTTGCCCTTTTGAAGAAACAGGAATGGGCAAAAAATAAGATTCAGAAAACCACTTGCATTTGCAACATACTTAACAAAATCAGCCTCATTTTAATACAACTATTTTGTAAATCTCCATTCTCTGTGACCACCTTATCCTGTATACAAGAAGTAGGGTTAGGACAATCTTTGTTCTCACCAGTATTACCATTCTTAGATTTTACTTTTTTTATATCCTGCAGAATATTTTGGACCTATGTCTGCTATAGGAGGCAAGCCATGTACTCCAAGCTTTACCTAGGTGGTTGCTGTTAGTGTAGTTTTCATTGTCTGAGTGCCCAAATGATTTTCATAGCTGCTGGCAACTCACAATTGTCAATAAAGACAAAAGATCTGTATTGTGAACATAGACTGTCTGAATGGCTGAATTTTGCAAATAATCAGATTAAGGGTATCTCAAATTTGGTATTTCAATTTTGGCATATAATGTTTTACTTCAGTGCTTCAAAGCTTTTGTGATACTGCTGCCTTGTACCTGAAAGGGCTATGGGGAAGTTGATTAACTCTCATGAATTTTTGGACTTATAAAGCCCCAGATTTTAAAGTCATGAGCAGGACAGAAAATACCATGGGGAAATTAATTATTCTGACTTCATATTTCAAATAGATACTTAGCCATATGATAAGGAATCATTGTTCCCTAAGTCAGTAACATCCATTCCCTGGATATGGCAAAGGTCAACTGAGGCAAAACATACTGGACCATGCAATTAGTGATAATATCATATGCACATGAGATTTTAATTCACATTGCATGGGTGAGCAATTTCCAAGCACTTGAGTATTTGACATTGCAACCTGAATAATGTCTTTCTAATATATCTTTGGGTTGGTAATTTGCATTTAAAGACTCTGGAGCATTTGGGAAAACGATGGATTGGCACACTGGTCAAGCTTTTCTTTTGATGAGTGAAATTTTATTTTCTAGTACATACATATTTAGTACTATGCTAACATTTATTCTCCATTTTTCCATACTTACACCTTCGTGTCAAGCTGCTTTTAAACTTATTTCCAAAGGAAAGCAGCCCAAAGTTCAACCAGAACAAGCTTTATAAAAAATTATGGAAAGCAGAAATTAATTCTGACACATCTGATCAACAATTTGTAGCATCATTCATTTCAAACTCCCCAGATAACTGAAACCAACAAAAGAAGATAATAATTTTTAAATGCAATCTTCAACTGGAAATAATTTTCCATCTTCCCTAGCTCCTCTGCTCCCTACCCCCAAAATATAAAGCATTTTGCACAGTAACGTCTTTAATCTTTTCTTTTGTCTCTCTAGCACATAACACAGATGGGCTGTGATAGGAAAACCTGGCCAGAATCCACTTTTCTCCTAAAGAATGAGAAACAAAAAAAAACGATTGAAACTAACCCAACCTGCTCAATGAGCTAGTTTCTAAAGAAAAGAATACGAAATATTAACCTTCCTATTTCTTGGCTGTTTTTGTTTGTGCTTTATTTTGACTTTTGTTATTCACATTATAATAATTTAGGGACCCAAAACAGTCCAGAATGGCTTCAGGGTAGTCACTGTGGGAGAGAGGCTGCTCTCCCCTTAAAGAAATGTGATATACTCCAGTCCAGCCAAAGGTATCTTGTAATCACATTCACATTATGGAAATGGAGGGGGTGCAGGTGAGAGCAGCGGAGGAGGAGAGGGTAAGGAGAGGCAAAGCAGGGGAAAGGTACCTCTTTTTTTCCCTTGAGGTTAAAAGGATGGAGGGTGACAAGATGGACATATCTATCTACTGCTGAAGTCTGAAATCAAGTGGGATTCACAGTGTTGTCTCAATATTTTGTAAAGAGGATATGCGATGAAATTATGGTTTAAAACAAGTACATCAATCACTTGGCAACAAGTAAAATTTCATAAAGGGCACAGTCTCTGATGAATATAACAAAGAATATTGGGTTTATCTACATTTATATTTATCCGCACTCTAATAAAAGCTCTTTCTATACTGAGTTATCCTTTTCCTCTTGACAGATAGCACAGTGATTAACATTCCTTGGCAGATCTTAGAGAAGTTCTGGTGTCAATAAAGTTTCACTAATTTGAGTTGAGTTCAGATGATAAATGTCTCATTCTTTTGTATCCCACTTCCATTATCAATCAGACAGTTTGGCAAATAACTTTTTCAGGTTAAAACTCCGACATCTCCAGCTCCCCTCACCTCAAAACAGAGCGTGTGGTAATGTGAGTGAAGTTACCCAAAAACACTGGGATACCTGGTTACTACACACAACCTCCAAGTTTTAATGGGGCCTATGTAGCACAGGCCAATTGTACAAACAAGAAAGTAAGATTTAAAACATATTCTATTTTGAATACCACAGTTTCCTTAAGGGCAGTTTAATGCAGCATATTTTTCAGATTTCCTGTGTGTTGCATGCCACTGTGATGTAATCTAGCGAGATGCTCCAAACTGTGACAGACATTTTCAAATGCGAAAAATATGTTTCCAAAAAACAAGGTTACTATCACATCAGACTTCAACAACGAAGGAAAGCTGGGCTGACAGGTTTGAACCACATTTTGTGATAGCTCAAGCATCTAAGGGCATGTACCTCTGGTAATGTGTACAGTGTAATAACTTAAATGTACTCCAACCAAGACAAATGAACATTCTGAAGAGATCATACTTTCTATATTTAAGAACAGTGGTCACTATCAGAATGAACACCTTTTGAATGTCATGTATCAGTAGAAATATATTTAAAATTTAAGCAATAGTCCATGCAGCCTTAGCAAGACTTCAGCTACTGTCCTAGTTTGGAGCACTCTGAGAAAAGCCATTTTTTAGCATAGGGAAGGCTGAAATTACCCGTTTAAGATACTGGAAAGTCTGAAGCAAGAGGACAGTAATAATCTGCTCTCCTTGTCTTCAAGAGGGAAAAGCAATGGACTTTAACAGCACTGAGGAAGACTCTCATCAGATATTATGGAAAATTGCCTAATGGTAAGGATAATGAAGCACTGGAGTCGATTTTCTAAGGAAGTTGTAGGATCCCTGGAGGATTTTAAGAACAAGTTAAGTAAGCATATGGTAGTAATGACATAAGTTTAGTTGATTCTGCCCTGAGCCACAGTACCAGATGACCCCTGGAGGTCTGTCACACACAGCTTTATTTTCTATGAATCTGTATTTTTGAGAGCTGGAACAGAAGTACCAGTTTTCAAATAAAATTTCTCTCTAGGCAAAACCTGAACTTGGGTCTTTGATTTAGCCATAATGTCTTCTTTTCAGTTTTGGTGGCCTCTTTGTGTGGCATGGCTAGTTCAAGGGGTAACCTGACTATGATAAATAAGAATGTATGCAATGAAGAAAACCAGCAGGTTTTAAGGGACTACTTTAACATGATCATTTCATAGGAAGAGTCAACACTAGAATGTAAGAGGCAGACGTTTTCAAAGCAGAAGTGCATCTTGCTAAAAGTATGAGTCAATAAACATTGAAATGATATACCAAGGAAAATCATGGAATACTCACTCTGGAGGATGTGGACTCAAAACTGACTATCTTTCCAGAAGCTAAACTTTAGTCTTATAAATTACTGGATTCAATGTAGAAATAATAAGTTAAATTACTATTGCCACATTGTAAAAAAGATCAGCCCTTTGTTATGTAAACATTTGTTTTCATATTTGTCTCCCAGTACTCTATTCCTGTTTGAAATTACTTGTATTCTATAATCAAGTAATTTATCTCTTTCATAATAGAAAAATGTTTTTCTGATGTACTTTTTTTTTCCCCTTAGACAGCTATCTTTCCCATGAAAGATATTCAAAATGCTCACCAGTAAGATTCTGAGAATACTAAGATTTTCATAATTCTTTCGAATTTTGGATTCTCAGATGGGAAGAGTATACCATTTTCTGGTTTTATAACTGCCTATTACAAGAATTAGCTTACATTTTTTAAAAATAAGCCATTTTAAAGTAAAAATTGGCCTCTATGGTTTGAAAAATATTAATATGAATTATATCAACATTTTCAAAGTATCTTTCTGAAGATTATGCCAACTAAAATATCAGTCAAGTGAAAGAAAAATTAATAGAGCTTTGATTCCACAAAGCAGCTTTTTCCTATAAAAAATATATTGTTAAATGTTCACATTCCACTTGAACTTTTTTTTTCCCCCTAAATAAAAATCCCTGTTCTTTTACTTTAATTCTGTCACCAAAAGTCTTTTCCTTCAGCATTCTTATGGCTTGGGGTTTTCTTGTTGGGTTGTTTTTCCAAAATCACCAACTCATTACCTTTCTTTTCAGAAACAATAGGCTGGTACTTAGAAGAACAGAACAAAGAGAAAAAATATCCTTCTAGATCTGGCACAGCTAAGCAAATTCATTTTTCATTAGACCAAAAGATCTGGATTACCTTGTGTAATCATCAGAAGAAATCACTTTGACAGTATTTGTGTCTTTCACAAACGTTCACAGGGACAGATCCTCACTTATTTCCTTAGCACTGAGGGGGAAATTTACATGGCTTTGGAGCCAGAAGCCAACATTTTGCAGCTCTACTGAAAACATTTCTATTTAATGAAGGTACCCACTGGCAAGTCTTTTTACACTTTTTCAGGTGAATCACAAGAGTCTCCAAGTTCACCTTGTTGATATCATGTAGTGCTGATCCCTTAGATAGAATAACACTCGGAACAGATTAAAACAGTCCATAACGCACTCTGTCTGTGCTGTTACCAAAATCAATTTAATGTGTCATTCCAAAAAGTTAACCCCATCTTATTTACCTAAACTCTTTTTTCAGACTTTGTTTACATACATGAGAAAATTAATTTCTTATCAATTGAATTCTGTACCAGACTGTTCATTATTTGATGGGAAGGTGATGCCAGGTAAACCAGCCCCCAGCTGTCTGAATCAGCTCCCTTCTGCTGTTTGTTTGCTGGAACAATATTGCAATTCTTCCTCTGTTCTGGAGGTTCCCCAAGATTTCAGGACTTATTAAAAATGAACATCTGTGAAACAGAGATGTCCTCAGCCAACACTTTCAGGATTTTTAAGTGCAAGTTTGCCAAGATGATATAAAAATGTTTATCCCTAGCAGATCTCTATTGTTTTCCTTCAGTACTGATGAGCTAGGAAGGTGATAAAATATGTCACAGTATATATTTCCAAATGGAGATGAGAAATCCTTATTACTTCTGTATTTTTTACTTCATCATTGTCAGTTTTGTCTGGTTTCTCTAGAATTAAGCCAACCTCCTCCCAAATGTTTCTTCTGCTCCAAATATCCTTATCCCTGTCCTTTTCGTAACAGGTTTTATTTCTCTTAGCAATGAGGTTTAATTACTCTTAATGATACAACAATTTTTAGTTTATATAGGTTGTTTTCCACTGTGTCTACTTTTTCCTACATGTCAGATATTTGGGGATGATTATAGCCTTGTTTTTTCACTGGACCAGATTTTATTTTAGCAAATTATGTCCTCTGAATGTGAAATCAAGGCTTACTAGCCAAACAATAAACTCTTGCTGAGGAACTCCCTGCTTTCATTCATATTTTTCCATATCCAATTTTTCTTGGAGGAAAATTTACTCATCACTTCTCCCTAACTTCCACAAAATTTATTCATCACTTCTACTTAACTTTCACAAATATGCTAGTTGTTGGGACTGTTCTCTTTTAATATATTAAGTATAAGTTATATATTACTTGCAATCAGATTGTGATCGTCAGACCCATAGCCACTAAAGGCTGCTGCACAGTGTTTAATTCATCTATATCCATCAGAACAGGATCCAGCATAAAATTACTCATTGTCAAACTTAGTATGTTTTGTGTTAGAAAACCGTCATCTATCATCCATCATTTTTAGAGGGTTTACTACCCTCTGCGTGAATTGAGGCTTCCATCATTGAATCCTGGATTCAAGTCCCTCATGACAATTATTCTTTCTGTATATTAAAGGCAGGTGTTGCTGTGGCTCGATTCAGTGGACTGTAACTAACTTACATTAGTGCATGGTCCTGGCCTTTGTTAATTAGCATAGATTCATGGCCATTCAAGACTGCACATTTCAGGTCTCCCTGTAGACTCCTATTGTTCAGAACTTCAGCTCACCATTTTCAGCCCTTTTACTATTTAGTTATTTTTTGTCTGTATTTTTCATGTCAGTCTGCAGACAGCTATACTCAGAGAGAAAGGAAGATTGCTCTTTTTAGCATTAATGAAAAGCATATATGGAAATTAACCTGTAACTATGAAAACATGCATTTACGCTTTCAAATGAGTTACTAATAATACACTTCTACTCAGACACTTTGAGTCTTTAAAAGACTATTACGATTCACCCTCCAGTCTGCTGAATAACACAGGCTTAGATATCCTACTGCCTGTTCTTCTGTGGATCATGTTTATTTCTGATTGAAATATTTCAAAGGGATTGATGATCCTGATATTGACAATGAACACTTTGTAGCAACTTTACCCCCATTCTGACACAAAAGGTCAGACAAAACACCATGTTGAGGAAGCTTGGCATCATTTCTTTAAAATGATATCATCCAAAAGGCTACCTGAATATTCTACTATAGATTTCCCCCTTTAAGGGCCCCAAACAACTAGTTTAGATTAAATATATCTCTCTTCCATACATAATATTAAGTGTGAACCATAAATTCTACCTACATTATGCTGAGGATTTCATTCTCTAAGACTGTGGTGATAGACAACAAAGGAGTTCCTTTGTAAATGAGTAATGCCATCAAATTAAATGCAGCTTGTTACAATAATTTATCATAAATTCCCTTTAGTGTTTCTTAACTGGAATTACCACAGTTTACATGAATATTATTTTAATCACAGTATAATTGTACAGCAAGAGCTTTGGATTCCTACATTCAAAAGAATTTATTTTTTTAAATGCCATATATTTGTACATTGGAACAGCATACATATTTGACAGCCTCCTAATTTAAAAAGCCTGCAAGGCTCCACAATTTCACAAGCTGAAGAACAATTTTCATAATTATAATTACACAGAAGCATGCACATAAACTTGGCAATCCCCATCTAAGTAACTCAGACTAAACTTAAATTGTTAATGCTTCTTTGCATTGAACCAAGTCAAAGAGAGCTGTGAGACTTGATTTTGCAAATAAAACTGATTATCTGAGATAACATCCACTAAACTGCCAATGTTTGTTGCAGCTACAATGTCCATTAAGGGCAAAATTATATATAAAAAGTCTCCAGAAACAAAGAACACTGATTAAGAACATTTTTCCTGTTGGAAATTGTTATATCTATCCTGAAGACAATATACCCAGACCTTTTAAACCCAAGTTAGTGCTGCTGATGAGACAGCAAGAAGTCACCTTACTTTTGCTGATGACAAGCAATGGGGCTAAACCATCCACCATGAACTGGAGCATTGTGAAGGTGTTCATGTCCTGAACACATGACTGCTTTGTGAGGCCAAGAACAGGGAAAAGAATGACACTGGAGACTCCAGGCCAGCGCTCCATGTCTGAAAGCACCAACTACGCTGATGTGATGGGCCCAGATATGCTGGCTTGAGAGTCAGACTGCACTACAGGTTCAACACAAAACATTCAGAGCACCCCAGGGAGTCTGGCTGCAGTTATCCTGTCATGGGACCAAATCCAATCCCTAATGCTATCCATACTTGTGCTTCGGGTAGGAGCACGAACTCCAGGCCCACTCATCTCTGCTAGAGTAGGTCAAGACAAAACTTAAACATTTATAAGGCTCCAAAACCCTGTAAAACTACAAAGTAGACTGAGAAGTAGACCAAGATGTTTAAACTGCTGCTTCTGTACAGCAAGATGAGGCACAAATCTTTGACAGTGATAGACTTCAGGTCTGAGCCTCTGCTCTTTCACCAGTTCATGTTACTTCCATGAGCTATATGGTAATGAGAAAATGTAAAAACCCTCAGTACCCAGTGGTCACAGGATCTGCAGGTACAAGTCTATCACAGCATGCCAAATGCACAGTTCACCCTGAAAAATTACATTTTCAATTCTCTTCTCACCCATGCAAGGAGTCTGACTTGGCTCCCTTAGTCCTTAAATTTCCAGTGAACTGGAAAAAAAAAAGTAGAAGTTAAATCTCCAGGAAAAAAAAAAAAATCTGAGCTATCGCTTGTACCTTGCAAGCAGAGCAAATCAAGGCCATGGAGCACTGCCAAATGACAATTTTTCCTTTTTTTTTCCAGTTGGAATGGATTTCAGCACTGATTTTTGAAAGAAAAAGGCTACCAATGAACCAAACTCATGCCAAAACTCACATTTGAAAGCAAAAGACACATTATAACAGGACCTAAAAGATTTTCCGACCCATATCCATCACAGACTATATCCACTCCTTTTCTTACTTCTGGAGCAGGCATCCCACCTTTCAAGCAGTTATATTATATTCTAAAAAAGCTCAAACAACCAACACTTGTATATGTTGTTTAGTTTTATGGTTGGAACATGGGTGGAACCTGTTTTTAACATATAAGGTGCATGGCAGTGCCAGCAAGCACTGATGCAACTGGGATTTTATGAAAATACCAGTGTTAGAATATTTCTTACAGTGATGTATAGGAGATAACATATTTTAATGCCTTATGTGTTTTTGATAATAATAATTTTGATACCTCAAATTATTGCATAATACCATTTTAAACTTTACAGTGCACTTACTGAAGCAGATTGCAGGATTTTTTTACTTGAAGTAATCAACTCAATCAAGCATCATTTAGATCTCCTGAAACACCAGCCATTATCAATAGCTCAGGAAGACCTTACTGATGGTTAAAATATTCTCCAAAGAGTTAGTCATTCTGCAAGTATCTCTCTGCTCTCAGACATGCAGTCCTTCTCAGTGAGGCCAGCACTTCCAGGCTAGCAAGAAGTCATGTTAGTTAGCAAGCAGCTGTGCTGTTAAAAGGCAAAAGTTAAATAAAAAGAAAAACTATGTTATGTTCACCTACCACAAAACATGCAATAGTGTCATGGGAACATACATCTGGACGCAGCTGGCACTTCTTGACCTATCCAAAACCCTCTTGTATGCCACAGGGTTGTTTAGAAGGAGGCATGGGTCAAGATCTGCCTGAAGGTCTGTAAAACTCTGGAGAATCTTTCAAAATGAACTACATACCTGAAGTGCAGCAGCAGCATCCTAATCCTGCACATGACCCAGCTGAGCGATTTCTATTTGTGGTGATTTAACTAAATTCTGGGCAACTGCAATTTGTGTTTTCCTCAGTAGGTTTATGGGAATTGCAGAAATAAGCCTTCCAAAATCGGATAAAACAATTCTAAAATCTGTTTCTAGTAAATTAATGTGTCTCTTTGCATGAAAAAGACATTTTAAAAGTTCATGAAGACAGAACTCATTGCAGAATACTGTTGGCTGACCTTCATATGCTTCTTCTACTCTGTGCCCCAAAAGGCATTATATGCATGTAATTTCCAATATGGGAACAATTTGAGTTGTAATTAGGCAAATCTCAGAAGGTTCCGCCACTGATTTGTTCATTCTTTCAATATTATTCTATAGGACACACCAAAAACATTACATTAGGTTCAAGCAGGAGACAATTAAGAAAACTTTAATCCTGTTACAAGGGTATGTAAACATATCATCACTTCATAATGGTGTTATTATACTTTACATATTGGGCAGATGGGTCATATTGGTGTTCTGGCATTTAGTATTGCACATGCTGTCTCCAAATATAACTTGCCATGTTAACAGAGACATTTCCCATTGCAAGACCCATAGAATGATAGTTTTCTGCTAGAAACCATAATAAGAAATCTCTCCAAAAGAGTAGTGACAAAGTTAAGAGACTGGGACAACTTTGTTCAACAAACCTTTTGTAATGATGAAAAAAATCAACAGATTAGTCCTGTAGTGAGGGCCGGTATTGACACTGTATAATTTTTATTTTAAAACTCAGTTCTATGATGAAAGCGCCATTGTCCTTATTTGATAAGTGATACTTTTTCTTTTCAGGTTTGCAATTTATATGTCCTTTCTATACCATTCATAAACATATTGTGTAGGTATAAAAATATGTCTATGTGCTTACACACATGAACACCTGTATACCTGTGTATGCGTGTGTAAGGTAAGGAATACAGAGGATCCATTACTCCATGCAAAAGTTCAAGACTAGCTGAAAGTCAGACTTTTTGTACACTGCTAATCACAGTTGAACTTAAAGCTATTGTGAAGCCTTATAATATTTACTCAACATCCATTATAGTAGAATGTTTTCTCTGTTCCTTAAATGCAAAAAAGACAACTTTTGCAAATGGCATTAAGAAATAAGAATAAAAGAAACAGCTAATTGCATATATATATATTGTAGGTGGTTTGTCGTGTGATCAGCTACTATAATACCATGAAATAGAGAGAATTGTTCACTTTTACTTGAATTCCAAAGCAATTTTTCTCTTAATGTATCTATTTTAATATTAACCTAATTTTAGAAATCAGCTTACTTAAAAACACATGGAGTAATTTGGTATCAATATGAAGTTATGGAGAAACATAAAAGGAGAAAATTTAACTCACAAATTATTTGTGAACCAACTGCTCACAAGATACAAGATGAAACTGGCAATGTTAGTACTCCAAATTTATGACCTACTTGATGGAGCTTTAACACAAGTCAAATTCACTGCTGTGCTTATGGTCTTCATTTTGCAAGAAGAGTACAAAGATTGATCTGGGTCTGTGAGCAGTAGAGGATGACTAAGAAAGTACGGAATAAAAAGGAAAACAATTCTTGATGCCTCTCTTGGCATTGCTTTCCTGCTGCCAGTAATCAGAGGCGTAAGAACTTCCTAAAACAGAGATTATTTCTTCATGTTATTGTCCTTTGAGTACCCCTTTTCCCATGAATTCATCTAATTGGTTTCTTAAATTCACAGAAACTTTCAAGATTATAAGTGCTGCAGTTTAACTGTGTGCTGTTTATTTTGAACTTGCCATCCCATAACCTTTGCAGAGGTCCCTTCATGTTTTGCTTTATGATAAACAGTGAAAAAACATTCCCTGTTCACTGTAATAATGTAATGTCTGATTCCTAACGTCTTCTACCTTCCTTAATCATCCAGCCCACCAAATTAGCAAAATTGCATGCTAAGAAGACCTGAATACCTTGAAGTCTTAAAACTAACATTAACTGACTGCTTACTTATATTTTCTTTTAAAGTTAAGGGTATTTACAATTCATCTCTGGAAGAAATACATGGGTTTTGAGGTTTTCCTCTAAAAAGATGTAACTCGTTTTTTGAGCTGTTCTGGAGGATCAAACTCCTGAGGAGAATGATGGCAAAGACAATTCATAGCACCACAGCGTGGTTATAATTCAAAGTGTATGAGGTAGACCTCGGTTCATTTATACAGCACATATGTGTATATGATGACTGTCAAAAAAACTCCTTTAGAAAGAGAACAGGTTGTGTAGATTTAACAGGTTAAACCTTCCCTGTAACAAGCATCCTTCAGGCATAAACCAGGCAGGAATTTAAACAAACTATTCTCCACCTCCGCGAAGTGAATCATATCACATAGCTGGTATTTGGGCACCACTAGTTAAAATGCATCTGTTTTTCCAGCTGAATCTGTCAAAGTCAATGTGATGGTAGCATTAGAGACCAGAGCCAGCATGAAATGGTGAGAACAAAAGAACACGTCCTCCCTACCAACAGAAACACAACACAAACAAACAAACAAAACCTGTTACTCATTAGGCTGATGCATGATTTCCAGCTTAAAAGAAAATATTTACTTCAATTTTCATTGCTGAACTCTGACATGGACTGTCATGTACAATTACACTCTGTAGGTGTTTAACTGAGCATTATTTATTTCTGCAAAAAGAAAACACTTCCTAACACTAGCAGCCTGCCTTTGAACAGGCTTTGCGTCTTCTCAGTTTTTATCTTTTTCATACACAGCTCCAACTTAAATGTATTAAGACAAAGTCTTCTCTTCATTGTTTTATTTGAAATTGGGCTCAGGCTAAGCCCTTGACTGGAGCAGAGGCAGTATGGAAGTGATTAAACTTTTGCTCTTGCTCAGGTCTGTGCAGAACATAATGTGAATTACCAGATTTGAAGAGCAGAAGCAGAAGGGAAAACTGTTATTCCCTGAAATGCTTGGGACTGGGGCCTCATGGGTGTGGTGGAAAAGAGGTGCTCTGAACTCTGGTCAGCAAATTGCTGTTGTTTCCTTTATGTTCTGCTTCAAGTTAGTTGGTGTGAGCAGCAAACGCAGATGCATGAGATGAGCTCTCCTGAAGGAGACTTTCATTGGGGGTCATCCATGCACCCCTGCAGCCCAGCCTGTCCCCTTTCACATTCTGTGGCTCCACATGCCAGAGATGCTCACTGGCATAAAGTCTCATAAACCACCTACCCAAGCAGGAGCTGAAGAGCCTGTGGTATCTCTCAAGCCCAGGAAAGAGATTCCTCCACAACAGCAAGTTAATGCTGTCAACCCTCTCCTTTCTGCTGCCTCAAACACACACAGGATCCATCACATGAGTTTTCACATATGCTGAGAGAAGAGAAAAACTTAAGATGTGCTTGAGTCAGATGATTAGGGAATACTGGTAGGAAGAAGGACAAGGGCTGGCAACTCAGACTGGAGCCTGTTCAGGTGCTACTGTCCGGGGCAAGGAGATATGAGAAGGTGAGACATCTTAGAAACACTATCCAAAGTTTCAGACCCTGAGAAAATATTATAATTACTTGGCTTCTAGTCTTGGAGGTTCATTTTGCAAAAAAAGAGAAATACAACAGCCACACCATAGCATGGCTGTACCTTCAACATTGTCAGAGTTAACACCATGGCCAGGTTCTACAACAAAACTGAAGTAATACAGCAATGACCTAGTTATTAGAGTATGTTCCCAACTGATGGTCACAGGCAGCTGCAAGAGCACTGTTTTCTCAGGCTACAGTAGTGAAGTCATTTTGTTGCCTCTTTTTTTCAAATAACGGAGTACAAAACTGTGTGCTGTATATACATAGGACTTGGGCAACAGAGGCATATACTGGAAACAGATCTTAATAAAGATTACACAGTCTGAGATTAACAAGTGCAGAGGACTTTAGAAGCTGTAATACTAAAATGTAATTAATTTCATATTCAAAGAATTGACAATTTCGTGGGCTGTGACAACAAATCTAAGAGTAGTCCATAAGCATTTTTGTGTGCAATTCAACGATGTGCCCCACCAATCTGATATTAGATCAATTCCATTTAAATTAGTGAATTCAGTGGGAGAAGACAGACTACATACAGTAAAGAGAGGAACTAATAAATATTAGATTAACACTTTTAGACCTGTTCATATGAATATTGGCAAGACATTATTTTGTAAAACTGACCTGAAATACCACATGATCTTCCAGATTTAGTTTATCAAACATGTAGATTTTATACATTTACTTCCTGCTGTTTCTACTTTTCTGCAGTTTTCCTAATTTTTTTATACACATGCAAAAACTTATTGTCTAATATGCCAGATCCACCTTTCTCTGAGCTCTTTTAACGTCTAAATCTTTCTACTCTGCTCTCTACTTTGCAAAAATGTAACTTTTAAAGAACATATAGCTTTTAAAAATGTAATCAGTGTCTGGTTGGTCTTATTTCATCTGCTCTTTGCATCCCAGTAGAAGCAACAAGAGCAGGAAGCTCTCAGGCACAATAGCTACATCCCTACCAATAAACTGGGCAGCTCCAGGCCTCATTCTCTGGCCCTGGGAGCAGAGGCATGCTGTCATAACATGGCTGTATAATTTTATTGAACTCTCCTGACCTCTAAAATAGGGAGACCATATCCAAACTGCCTTTTTGATGGTCCCTGGCCCAGGCTAACTCCTGAACCAGGACCACGGGTAGTACAAGACACTTTCAATAAACCCAAGCCAAAACCGTGGCAAGGACAGCTCTAACATTCTAATGAGAGAAATACCAGTGTTCAGGTATTTGGCAGTGCTGATGTATTAGTATGGACACTGCAAAGGGATATGGTTAATTGCCCAAGAAAGATGGGTCACCCTTAGCCATGCCCTGTAGCCAACACTAACACAAGTAGCCCCTCAAGATCAGCAAGGCTCTCTGGAAGTGCTGTACCAGGAACCCAGGGATTCCCCTGCCCTCCTTAATCCCACTTCACATGTGTTATGCACTCTTTTAAGGAGTGTATAACAGCACCACAACCTTGCTAGTGTGCCATTTTATTTCTTAGTCAGATTTGCTGCTGCTCCTCCTTTCCTCCACAGTGCCCCCCAGTCCATGCCATTACCTGCAGTGCTCTTCCACCATCTCTGAGCACACAACCTTAGGCTCGCAGAGACCTAACTCTGAAAAAAAGACTAATAAGTCTGAGCATATTCATAGTATTTGGGGACATGTCCCACTGAAGCCAAGAACTACAGGAAAATAACCAAAGAAAGAATTCACTCCAGCAAGATTTGGATCTCCAGCATACTCTATTAGGGCAACATCATGAGATTATGTTACTAACAGTGCCTGAAATATCTGCTGCTGAAAGATAGATTCATATTAACAGCATGTGCTGTTTGTTGGGAGCATTGTGATAAAAACAACTATCACATTGCTAGATGTTTGATGCTTTATAAAATCTATGTGTCATACAGCAGTCTTATGTCATCAGTGGGAGAGACTGAAATGATACTTCTTGGCTTCAGAGAGGCAAGTCTAGCACTTAAACTGGAAAAGGTACAAACTCCCTGCATTTCACAATGTATTATCTACTTTTTTCTCTTTATTCTTGTGTCTTCCTCTGTCTGCTGGTGACACCAGTCTTTTATCAGCTCACAAGGCCACTCCTGATGAGGCTGAGGTGGATGAACCCCATTGTTGATGTCACCTGGGGGTGTCACCAGTCTTGCCGAGATCCAGACATATCTGCATTGCCCCTTATACCTAGAGGCCATCACCCCTTGGGCTGGCCTGACAGCTGACTTGAGCCCTGCAGTTCAGTTCACATCCAGACACCTCACAGGGGGGAAGTAGCTCTTTCAGACACAACATGGGGACTGATGAGCTGACTCTCCAGCCCAGCAAGCAGGGCATATGTGTGCAAAAGAGGTGAGTTCAGGGTCCTGTCCACTGATTGTGAGTTTCAGCACTAGCCACTGAAACAGCCCACAAAAGAGGTTACACCACCTGCTTTCTCCCGCTTTAATCTTTTCTTGCTGAATCTAGCACTTCTTTCTACCTTTAGGAGCAGTTTCAAAAACAGGGAGACGTATAACCTTCCTTTCTTTTTCCCTTTTGCAAGCAGCCCCATGGGCAGGACATTTGCAAGGAATAGAAATGTAGGATCCCCTCTGAAGAAGGAGGTCATGAAACATAAATCACTCACAGCTTCAATGACTGCTCTTGTTGCTCCTTAATAAGGAGCAATAGGAATCATTAATTGCATATTCTTTAATTGAACTGGCCATGACAACAATGTGGGTTTTGCAAGCAACTTGTGATCAGAGTGTGTTGAACATACCTGTGGCAACAAGGACATCCCTTTGGCCAGAGAATCCAGGCTGGATTTAAACAGAGGGACTTCCCTGGGCTACTCTGGCATCTGCAGAATGAGAAACATAGGTGCACTTGACATTTTCTTTAAAAGCCAGGATGGGTATCTACAAACATTAGATATCCATTTCAGAAGGGGCTTTGAGGCTCACACTTTTAAATGTAGCTCCTTACTTTCTGGTAAGCCCCAGACTATGTGCCTAAGGTCATTGGTAGACATGCCCAAATTTATCTGAACAGGACAACACTTGATTTACTTTATGTATAGTAACAATCAGGTGAGGAACTGGGATTTATCTAACAAAATCTTTCAGACAAGTCTAATTTTGGTACTCCTATATTACTCAACACTAAGGAAAATCTATTTTCTATGGAAGTTTATCATAATCACATTTATTTTGTAATACATAATAATTCTGGCTTCATCACTAAATTATTTCATTTGCTATTCTAGGAGTATGCTCAAAGGACTATTACGTAGCATTGTGGGGGGGGGGGGAGGGTTAACACAGTAGATTACTTCTCCAACAGTGACCATTTTAGGACTATCTTCTCCATAAGAATGGGGTAGATGTAAAGCTTAACTCATTGCAATGACTCCAGCTGGATTTGGATTAAGAGCCAACAACCTTTACAGCAGTCAGGTCAGAGAAACAATCTACAGAGGAAACAACTTCTAAATTAAGTGTCCTCTCAAGGACTGAAAGAAGCACCCAGTAATCTTCTTCAGAACCACAAAAAATTACCTCTGATGAAGGAAAGCAGTAATATGAGCACTTGTCCAGAATAAACCAGAACTGCCTAGAACGCCTTACAAATTTTGTTCTGTTAGCCAGAACTGATACTTTTGGATCAGATACATTCTCCTGTTTGGGTTCTGATTGTTTTTCTTTGCCACGCCACAGCTCTGTGCCATACACAATTTCATGGTTCTTTTCCAGTAATTAACATAACACCAAAGGGCAAGGAGGGATTGTGGCTGAAAATTAATGCTATAGCAAAGGCCTATTAATCACAGCTTTCTGCACGCCAAATTAACTACAGAAGGTAGTGCTGATAAGATGACAAAAATTAACTACAGAAAGCTGCTAAAAATATGTAAATACAGCCTAAGCCTTTGGAACATTTGCCTTAAAAAGATTTAAAAAGAACAAAACAGTTATTTTGGTTTTAAAACAACTTGTCAACTTTTTTTCTATCCTGTATTAGAAACAGAAAATTTGCCCGACAATATCTTAGTGGATTTTATTTTCTGTTTATTGGTTTCTAACCAGGAACTAATCTGTGAAGGAATTGAAAAAACTTTCATTTCTGATGTAATCCTGCTGCCTACAGATGTGCATTTATTGTTATTAATGAACAATTATCGACTGCTAGACATAAAAAGTAGATGAGAAAACAAACAAAAAAGGTCAAACAACTTTCCTAATATAATTAATTGCACTACTTTTCAGTTAAAAATTACAGTGTCCTTAGCATTTGACACCAGCTGGTCTCTTCTGAATAATGGAAAAATGTGATTTTGGGTTTCATGCAAAAAAGAATGTGAAACACTTTTAATAGTAATTTAGAGTTGGTGCAATTGGAAAAAATTTGTGTCTTTTGACCTTGGGTTGATCTACTCAATGTAGTCTACTGACACCTGATAGGATGCACCTATCTTGGAGGGGAAAATGTGTTATAATGCAGGAGCTAGTGGGGCTCGTTGATAGAGCTTTAACCGGGCTTGGAAGGGGGCAAGGGCCAAAACCAGACTTGCCAGTGATGAGCAATGGGATGGTGTGCCAGAACTTGAGAAAATGAGCACTAATGGGATCCCTCAATTTGCCTCAAAAGGTGTTGGCTACAATGCACACCTGAAATGTTTGTACATCAATGTCTGCAGCATGAGGAACAATCTCAGAGCTCTGGCCCAGTCCCAGCGATTTGACATCACTGGCATGAGTGAAACCTGGTGGGATGAGTCCTGTGACTGGAGTGCCCTGTGGGATGGTTACAGGCTCTTTAGGAGGGATAGGCAGGGCAGAAGAGGCAGAGAGGTGGCACTGTATGCAAGAGAAGGGTTAGAATGTATGGAGCTCACAGTGGGCAATCAAGGGGCAAACAAACAACATGGACGTCATTGTGGGAGTCTGTTACAGACCTCCTGTCCAGGATGATGACACCGAGGAATTATTCTTTGAGGAACTAAGGAACACTTCAGGTCAACTGCCCTTGTCCTTAGGGGGGACATCAACTCACCAGAAATCAACTGGGAACGTCACACAGCTGGTACAACCTGGGCCAGAGGATTCCTAAAAGAACAAGATGACAACTTTATTGAACAGGTCCTAAGGGAGCTGACTCAGAAAAATGCCCTCCTTGATCTGCTGCTTGTCAACAGAGTGGATCTCATGAGTGGACATTGGTGGCTGCCTTGGCCACAGCGACCACAAAGTGGTCAAGTTTAAAATCTCTGTTGACAGGAGGAAAAGTGCCAGGAAAACCTCAACTCTGGCCATGAGAAGAGCAGACTTCAGGCTGCTCAGGGAATTAGTAAATGAGGTCCCCTGGAAAAACATTTTTGCAGGTGCTGGTGTACATCAGTGCTGGTCATGTTTTAAACATCACCTCCTAAGGGCTTGGCAGTTCCCAATGGAATTGGAAGTCAAGGCAAGGCAGAAGGTTGGCTTGGCTGAGCAGCGATCTTCTCTTGGAAAGAAGGCCAATAAGGAAGGTGTATGCCTAGTGGAAGCAAGGTCAAGTGACATGATAAGAATTCAGAGATGCTGCCAGTTACTGTAGGAAGAAAATTCATGCAGTCAAAGCTCGAACTGGAGTTAAAGCTGGGCAGAAATGTGAGGGACAATGAAAAGAGTTTTTTCAAATACATTAGTGTCAAAAGGCACTGTAGAAATAACATTAGCCTGTTAAAGGATGAGGATGTTCAGCTCACAACAGGGACAGAGACAAGGCAGACATGTTTAATATTTTCTTTCTCTCTGTCTTCAACACAGAAGACAGAACAAGGGGGTCTCAGTGCCCTGAGCTGGAGGACCATGACTGAGAATGATCAACTCCTAGCTCCTGAAATTGTGTGGAGTCTGCTGCTCCAGCTGGACCCCTACAAATCTATGTGGCTTGATGGGATTCATTCCAGAATCCTCAAAGACCAGCTAATGTCATTGCACAATTTCTCTTGATGATTTTCAAGCAGTGTTGCAAATCCAGAGAGGTCCCAGATGACTGGAAGCTGACAAACATTGTCCTGATTTTCAAGAAGGAAAAGAACGAACGTGGAAACCACAGGCCTGTCAGTCTCATTTCAGTGCCTGATAAAGTTATGGAGATTATTCTGGGAGGTATTGAAAAACACTTGAGAGGCACACAGTCGTTGGTCACAGCCAGCACAGCTTCATGAGAAGAAAGTTCTGCTTATCTGATCTGATTTCCTTCTATGACAACACAACCCACCTAGCTGATCAAGGGAAGCGAATTGATGTCACCTGTTTGGATTTCAGTAAAGTTTTTGAAACTGTCTCACAGGATCCTTCTGGGAAAAAAATGGATAAACACACCATGTGGTGGGTGAGCTCATGGGTAAAGCATAGAGGGTAATAGTGAATGGGGTGACATCAGACTGGTGACCTGTCACTAGTGGGGTTCCACCGGGCTCCATCTTAGGCCCTGTGCTCTTCAACATCTTCATAAATGACTTGGACGCAGGATTGGAAGGGGTATTAAGCAAGTTTGCAGATGAAACTAAATTGGGAGGAGCTGTTGACTCCCTCAAAGGCAGAGAGGCCCTGCAGAGAGACACCAGCAAACCAGAGGACTGAGAAATTACCAACCATAAGAAGTTCAACAAGGGGAAGTGCTGGATACTGCACCTGGGCTGGGGCAACCCCAGATGGATGGACAGACTGGGGAAGGAAATGCTGGAAATTAGTACCACGTAAAGGAACCTGAGGGTCCTGGTCTATAGCAAGTTGAATGTGAGTCAGCAGAGCCCCGGCAGCCAGGAGGGCCAACATGTCCTGGGGGGCATCAGGAAAAGCAATGCCAGCCAGGCTAGGGAGGGGATTTTCCCGCTCTGCTCTGCACTGGGGCAGCCTCACCTGAGTCCTGTGTGCAGTCTTAGGCACAATATAAGAAAGCCTAACAGAAAGCTGTTAGAGACCATACAAACGAGGGCAGTGACGGTGCTGAAGCCTTGAGGGGAAGCTGTGTGAAGCGTGGCTGAGGTCATTGGGTCCCTTCAACCTGGAGGAGACTGAGGGGAGACCTCAACACAGTCTACAACTTCCTCATGAAGGGAAGAGGGAGGCAGACACTGATTTCTTCTCTGTAGAGACCAGTGACAGGACCAATTGGAATGGCCGAGGTTGTGTCAGAGGAGATTTGCATTGAATATTAGAAAGAGTTTCTTCACCCAGAGGGTGGTTGGGCACTGGAAGAGGCTCCCCAGTGGTCTCAGCACCAAGCCTGACAGAGGTCAAGAAGAGTTTGGACAACACTCCCAGGCACATGGTGTGACTCTTGGGGATGGTCCTGTTCAGAGCTAACAGTTGGACTTGATGGTCCTTGTGGGTCCCTTCCAGCTTGGCATATTCTGTGATTCAAAAGTCACTGAAGTCAATGGAAAGACTCGGACTTTGGACCACATTGCGACTTTTCCCAGGAGAAAACTATCTTTTCCTGAGGTGGAAGAAAGCAACCACAGTTTCTAAAATTAGCTTCCAGAGTAGGCGTAAAGAGAGTGGGCTTATCTTTGAAAAGAAACCACATGAGGCACAAAGGATCTTTAGTTGGCAATTGTATGTTTACAAGAATTTCATATAGTAGCTAAATAAAAAATATCATTTCATCAAATGGAAGACATAAGCTGATTCTCCCAGGAAGCCAAATAACAGTTCCAAGGACTTTGTGTAGGATTTATCTGCCGTAGTTTATACATCTGAGATTTAAATGTCTAAACTTGAACTAATCCCTAGGTTCCCTTAAGGGTCAAAAAGAGAAGTAGTCACCTCTAAGAAACTGTTTAGCTTATCCTACAGTAGACACAGCAGACAGGGTTATATGCTGGAGATACCTAATACTCTGGGAGTTGCAGGTGAATATTTCAATTTTCAGATACAAATTCAGGTCTATGCAGCTGGAGTTGATGAGTCATAATAATGAGCACTGATGCTTAGATCAATAAATGATACAATTATGTATCAGTCAAAGAACAACAGATCTGTGCTTTTCGTCTGCACAAAGAGAACAAGAAAACAATGTAGCTCAAAACCTAAAACCTGCTGACTCGTATGTTCACTATTTTTATAGACTACTGTGAGGAAAATCATGAAATAAAAATGTGGAAGGGAAAGGGGGGAAATTTTAAAAAAGACAAGATTTTCTACAGAACATTTTTATTTTTTGAGTGAAACTCATTAAAAGTTCATTCTCTGCTGAAAATAATTTCATTATGCAAGAAAATAAGCTGGAAACACTCTTGATACTAAATTTTCACAACCATTAACTTAAAGCTAATTTCTTAAATGAAAAAAAAAACATTTTATATAAAATTTCTTCAAGTTTAAAAAAGGTTTGACATGAAAGTTTCTCAAATCCAAAGCAGATAATGTCTGCATGTGTGTTTGTGAGAGAGAGAGGGAGAAAGAGACAGTCCATTTGCCTTATCAAAAATTATGCAAAAGATTCAAATCAGGCCCTGACATGTGAGGCAAAACCAGATGTTTCAGCCCACAGAAAGCTTTTCATAAAATGCTTGAGGTTTTGTTTTTCTTCCAGTGCAAAAATGAAAATAAATAGTCATATTTTTTTAAGAGGGTAAACAGAATCCACCAGAAAGGCTTTTTTTAGCCTGAGCTGCTCTGATTATATCACAGGCTCTTAGATCCTCACAGCCACAGGGATGGTGAATGGTGGAGATGACTGACCATCACTGGAACCAGTGAAGCATTTAATGACACTTTTTGCCCAGGGTTATGTGGAAGGAGGAAGAGCAAGGGGAAACAGCCTGGCAGAGCTTGCCATTGCCCATCCCAGTACAAATGTGGAGGAGCTCTCTTGATGTCAGAAACATTGCTCTGGATTTACGCTGGAGTAAATTAGAGAAGAATTCACTGCAATAATATAAAACTGTTTACAGTTTTAATAGGAAAAAAGGTTAAAAACACAAAGGGAACAGTGAAGCATCTTTTTCACATTACCAGTGTTTTTAAAACTTTATCAGACTCAAATTTAGCTTTTAAATGTAGGTCAGAATCAGAACCAGGTTTCAAAATCACCAACACACCCATGTTTTGTGCTTTCTGCTAAAAAGACGGGTAAGTTTATTAAATCAAAGTTCATGGAACTGGAATCTATAAACCCACACTTACATATCTGGCTCAATGTTCGTTGCTGATTTGTTTTGTGATGATATAGAACCACCACAAGGCAAAACAGTGTCTGAAGACAAAAACTTGGGAAAAGAAAAAGAAAAAAATACAAGGAAAGAACAAGGAAAGAACTTCTAAGCATACCCAAATACTACAGGAGGAGAAACGTATAGAAATGTATCTAACTCAAAGAAAGCTTTGATAATGAAGCACAAGTGCTATATTCCTGTAAAATTTGAAGGTGACTGAATAACCTCATGCTGGACCAAATACAGGCCCATTAAAATCACTGGGAATCTCTCAATTGACTACAATAGGCTTTAGATTACGTCTCTTCTCCTTTTTTAGGCAAGGTATCACAAGATAGGGTGAAATCCTATTCTCACTGAAGGCAACAGGAGTTTGGCCCTTGACTTCATTCGGACCAGGATTTCACTCTTCCGTCATTATCAGAATAAAAAGTGTGTTTTCCGGATCTAATCTGCCACTTGTAAAAGAAGACAGGAGCAAAAAAACTGCAACACTATCCAAAAGACAACACATATTATGAAATTACAATATTGCCAAGTTTTCTAGTAGCAAGAGATAGTCTAAAGAAAAATGAAACATGAAGAGCACCAGTGCGTACTAGAGGCTAAATTACCAAATTACCCGTCAATGCTTATTTATGCAAACTGTGGCATCGAAATTTTGTGCCAAATAAAAAGTCACATTTTTAAAAAACCTTCCCTACCTACCTGCTTCTGTTGGCATTTCAGTAGTTGCTTGCCTTGTGAAAGTTACACAAAAGACCTCGTAACCAAAATGTTTGCACCTGATTTTCCATTCTAGTTCCTCGTCCACCATGCCCAAATAAAATATAAAAATAAAATCCTCCAACCAAACCCTTTTTCCTTAAGTTGTTTTGGATGTACATACATAAAGCAGAAAAACACTGCATGTTTTTCTGACCCATCCAGTTTTGACAGTTCTTGGGTTTTGTATTTTTGGGGAGTAACAGTGGGGTTGTGCCTCTCTCAGAGCAGCCCTTGCACTGGCTCGTCACAGGGTCATGGAGTCCTTGGGCTGGCACAAGGGATGCAGGGACACATCTTTTGGAGCTCACCCCCATCAGTGTAGAGCTCTGGTTAAAGCACAGCTCTGGGTCAGACACAGGCACCGTTAAGGACAGATAAGGAGGTGCAGGAGTGCCTGCCCTGGAGGAACATCTTCCTCCATCTCCCAAATGAGCCTGAGCCTGACCTGCTCATCCTCTCAGAGCCAACTTGAGAAACAAACCAGAAAGTGAAAAGGGCACATAGGAAAATGAAACATCTGAAACCTCTGACAGTCCAGAGGCAAGCACACAAAAAAGGAAACAATACGGAGTGCTGTCTTTGTCAACGTACCCTGGAGATCTTAGCCTGGAGACTGGGCCCCAGATGAGAGCAGCAGGATGCAGCTGGCAATGTACTGACTCATGTATTCTCTGACAAGTAGCAGTATTAAAACAGGGCGTAAAGATGCCACAACTCTGCATGAGTGATTCGTCAGCCAAGGCAGACACAAGGGAGAGCATCAGCAAAGCCAGCAGTTCCCAACTGGAAAGGCATGATCCTAGAGCAGATGCAGGGATGTGTTGAGACCAACACTCTATCCGTACCAGTAAAATAAATAAGGCTCTCCCCACCAAACCATGCCTAGGGAAGATGGTTAGTGAATGCCAAGGACCATGCTGTCAGTTTCACAGGAGGAACTGGGTGGTCTCAGCCCCCCAAAGCCCTCCTGACTCCTCCCCAGGCCACCATCCCACTTCTGCTACTACCAAATGGAAAGGCAACACCTGAGGCTGACAGCGAAAGAAGCACTGACACAGACAGCAGTCTGGCTCGCCAACACTGAGTGCACAGAAACACTCTGAAGGGAGAGTCGGTGGTGGTAAGTCTGAGCAACGCTGAGCAAAATCAGGAGGAGAGCAAAGTGGAGAGACCAAAACAAAACATGAGTCAACAGAGAAGAAATGTGGAGTCCAAGGGTAGCTTGAGGTCAGGCTGCGAGGTGTGCTGAAAACAGAGTCACTCTGAAGTGATTTCAGGATTCAAGGGCAAGCCTGGAGTCACGAGGGTGTAGTGGTGACTTCAGCCCCTTCGGAGCTCACAGCAAAACCAGACTGAAGAAATCCACAGGGAAAAAGTATTAAACATTTCAATCTGAGACAACTAGTGGAAAATTAAAAAAGAGGACAAACTGTACTGTTTGTCAGAGCTATATCTTCATAGAAAACTAGCTGATGGTTTAAATACCAGGTGATGATGGGCACAGTTTTGCAAGTGCTTTAAAATGCATCAGGTAATTAGGTCCCCAGACTTAAGCATGATGCTCTGTAGCATCTCAGCTAGAGGCAACGCCGGCATAGAGCAGACCCTGCAGAAAGGGGAGTGGAGGTGGGCAGCACGGGAGCTGCTGAGAAAACTGCCAGCACCTGATCCCTCCCTGCCAGACAGCAGATGCATCAGAGAGTCCTCAGCTTGCTGTGCCACAGACACCACTGGCCTGGGGAGCAGGGTGAGCAAGTGTGCGGCACTGCATTTCAGCAGGTCCAATGCTGGGTAAAATGTAGACACCTGGGTGGCATCACCGGGGTGTGCCTCCCACCGGTGCCATGGTCCAGGCTCTGCCAAGGGAGATGCAAGCAGATGCACGAGTGTCTGAGGGACACGCAGGGCTGCACTAGTCCATCTGAGGATCAACCAGCATGCTCAGCAGTTTGCCAGTATCACTAATTGTGGGTGAACAAATATGCAAGCCAGTCTGAAAGCTTTTTTCCCCCCACACTTTTTTCCTGGATGTGATTTTGGCAGCTAGTCCCCTGGTAATCACATCTCTTAGTCACTGTCTGCCACTATTAAGCCAGTGTTCTTTCACACTGTAATTGCATCCCATATGTAAAGTTACTCCTAAAAGCTGCCTTTGATAATTGCTTTTTCTTCTTTGTGAACATGAAAGACACAGGCACAAGTGAAACAATAGACTGTCAGGATTCCTTTCTGACGTATTCCCATGGCTGCAATCCAGTTGGCCATTCACAGTATATTTACCTACCCGGTTCAGCTCCAAGGTAAGCACCTCCTCTCATTGCTACAGTGGTGACAGGCTTTATTTACTTTTGCTGTAATGAAGTGAATTGTGCCACGAAAATGACCTTTGTTAGTGGCAGAGGTTATGCACAGGAAAAAGACTGACACTGCAGAGGTGGACTGTGGATCACAGGCATCTGCCACAGGGATTGTGATACAGCAGCAAAAAATAGGGGAAAAAATCACTTTAATTGCCTGCTAAAAATAGTAATGGTTTGGGTTAAACACAGCAGTATTGCCTCCACACACGGTTTACTAAGTACTTTATCCAATGTGTCCAGGTCTGGAATTTGCATTTTAAAGCTGACCTAAAGTTGGAAGGGTTCTGGAAAACACATCTTCCAACAAGAAACATAAAGAGTTCAATCAGTTTAGGCCTTCAAAGACATAGAGAACAGTTTTTAAGGCTTCTGAAGTGGAGAGTCATGATATAAGCCACCCCTTAACTGTATCAGAGAAAGGCCCTGGAAGATCGATTGGCTGAAAGTGCAAAGTAGAGAAATGTAAACTGAAAATAGGACACAAATTCCTTACAGTGAGAGACTAATTAATCACTGGAACTTACTACCCAGGGAAGTGGTAAATTCATCATCGCCTGGAGCCTTTAAATGCAGATTGGATGTTTAAGTGACATGTTCTAGTAGTTCAACAGCAAGTTAGCAGCCACAGTATCTTTCACTTGTTTAAGTGTAAAATAATTCCAGTTTCTTGCATTGCAAAACTCCTGCATGGGATTAGTTGGCAATTGTCACAGAGTAGGTCAGATACATTTGGACAGTGGCTGTCTTCAGCCCCAAATCAATGAATTCCAAATTTCATTAACCTGTGAGCATCTAAATTGTTTAGTTTGCCAAACCACTAACTTGGCTATATTATCATGCACTTTTAATATGTTACACTTATGTTGCAAGTAAAGTTTGCAAAGGTAAGGAAAAACTGGTAAAAAACCGCGTATGTGCAGGTAACAAAGTTAATTTGCAACAGTAATTTGAGCTTTGGAATGTCTTACCTTCTCAGCACCAGCTACCCAATCTCAGCACTTCAGTAATTAATTATAGGAAGTTCTTGCTTACTTTATTTTTTAAACTTATGAATCATTTGTTGGTGAATTCATAAATCTCACTGCTTCAGCTGATAAAATATAAAGGTTTCTGTACTTTGTTATTCAGAAAGACCCAAAAGGCTTTACAGATACATCTTAAATTTAGCTTTCCCTCGTTGACTGAGTGCATTGCCATAAATGGGTATTTTCAATCTGTGGAGCTGCAGTCCCTATTGACCACACCAGAAGAAAGTAATTTATAATGGAAGTGTTGCTAGATAGTATTATAAGGCAAATCAGATAATTTTATCAGCTAAATGAGATTAATAAATGAGATTAATAAGTTAACTCAGGTCTGATAACTCGTGACTGAGTTTTGATATGTCAGAAATGCAGGGACCTGAACCTCAACAGGTCAATGCAACAAGCAAAGTCCAAAACCAAAGAAAGGTTCTGAGGACAGAGGGCAAAAGGCTGTGAGCTACCACAACTGTCCAAGGAAAAAAAGGGAATGACAAAGCAGCTGTCTGTTAAAAGGAAACAAACCCATGAGGTACTTGTACATGGTAACTCCTAATGATGGATAAAGGTGAATTGAATTCTGAATAGTAAAAGAGCACTTGATCAGGAACCACAGGTCATGACCAGTTTCTATTTATTTCATGTAGGCAAACACAGTACAGGCCAAATAACAAAAATACTTGGGTATTTCCAAATGGTTATATTCTGACATTGGGAAAACATAAGAGAAAGTTGGTAATAGCAAAAATATAAACAAAAATTATGAAAGACAGTAGAGAGTTCTACAAGAAATTGTTAGATGACCAGGCAGCATATGATCAATGGACAAAGACATCATTGCCTGAAAGCTTCAGTTCAGTGATGTACTGAATGCTTGGAATTTCAGAAGTTTTATTCAAGAAATAAGACAGAAAACAAACCAAAGATACTAGCAGTTGTAAAGAGCAGGTGTATAAAATGGGTAAAAGACTCTAAAGGAAAAAGTCATGCTTGGCAAAACCAGTTGTTAGAAAAAGTTACATATATTGAGATCAAAGAAAATGAATGCAGATTTTCAGTGACAAGGGCAAAATTCTAAATAGAAATAATAAACAAAAATCCAATAGATCTCCATTTTCTGCTTGACCGTGATGTGTCTGATTAACACCCAAGTATGAATAGACAGCTTTTTTATTTCAAAGAGGGAAAAAAAGATCCATAATAGGTAATTAAATAGTATCTACTAAGGATGCACATTTTAAAGACATCAACCTGGATAACTTGAACCTAGAACTCACAAACTACTTGCCTAAATAAATCTCACTTCTTGCTTATTTTTACTAAATCCCAGAATACCAAAGCAGTGTGAAAGTATCAGACGAACACCTTAGGCAAACATTTCAGAAGAGAAAACTACCTACCAGAGTTCCATTACTGAATCAGCCTCAAACAAAAGGATAAAAAAACCAACCAAACAAAAAAAAACACATCACCCACCCACAGATGGGATTTAACTGATAACAAAATTAAGGAGAACAATATCATGAACGCCAGACAACATGAAATGCACTATGGAAAATAATGTTTCTTAAACAAACTTGAGTTCATTCTCTAAGAAGTTTTCTTTGGATAAATGTAACTGCGCAGTTATAAAAAAATTTTATAGGGTATTTGACTTGGTACCACACAACATTCTGATATAAACATCAGCAATATATAGTACTAAAAAACTGTAAATTAAATATATTGAGAATTGGCTAACTGATATAACTCAAAGTATTTGTAAATAATGTCACCAAATACAGCTGTTTCTAGGAGGGTCACAAAATGGTCTCTATAAACCTGAAACTCACACCATTCTATCCTCAAGTATTTGAAAGGAAATATAAAATTAGAGCTGATATTTTTTCGTGGATGATGTAAAGACAGTTTGAATGGCAGACGAAAGTGGGGAGAGGGCAAGCAAAGTGACCTGAACTGCCAGGTAGTCTGGGTCTACTAAAAAAAGGGCTTTTCATAAATTCATATGTCTAAAGAGAAAAAGAATGGGACGTTCCTATAAAACAGGAATGGTCTTCTGGAAAGCAACAGTTCCAAGATTTATTTTAAAGCTGGAATGGGCCAGGCTGAGGTCCCAGCATCAAGCAAAAACTATTGCTGCAGCCCCGGAAAACCTGTTAAGGTGATGTTATCTAAGGTTAAATTCCTCCTGTAACTTTGGTTGAGCCAAAGTTACACTGAATAAAATTCTGACATTTTGAAAGACCATTTTCTCCACTCCTCCCACATCAAACAAGCACAGGCAGTGACTGAAAAGCTCTACTGCATATACCACCAACACACTATTAATGATCATTAAAATTTTCAGAATCTGATGATCATATACCACTTTATGAAAATAAAGTAACGGATTTCACAAGTGACCTTTAACCATCAGAATACACATGAAAAATTATTGTCAATAGCCAAAACAAGACAAGTTTACAGTTAAATATTTGATTAATTTTAGATAAATCTAACAACCCAGGAAACAACAAACAAAGAAGTTAAACCACTCGAAAGTAAAGTGCAGGCACTTTGCTGTTCTATTTGTGATTCAGCCAAACGTGACTTTTGGGCTCAGAAAGGGGTTAACTGTGTTATACATAAAGAGGCCAAATTAGATGATCTCATGGTCTCTATTGATTTTAAACACAATGAAAAAACGACTTTGTGATTGGAATGAGATGTTCTCAGATGGGCAATCCCAAACTGAGGCATTAAAAGCACATCACTGGAGAGGTTCTAAAAGTACATGAAAAGCTGCTGAATTTAAACTGTTGTAACTTCAAAATTACTTATCCAAATTTCTCAGATTTTTGTCTGTTTATATTACATTCCCTTTGAGGCAGAATTATTTCTTGCCTATCTATAAAATACCTCATGCTGAAGCTACTTGGAATTTTCTTTTCTCACCATGCAAAATTCTGACTTTTCATAAGAAAATTTAAAAAAAAAATATTTTCAGACAAAATACTATTTTTCAAGGGAAACATTTTCCCAGGAGTGATCATTTTCCCCCAAAATAAATTGCGTTGTCAAAAGAAAAACTTTCATCCAAAAGTGATTTTTATGGAATATTTCTAACCCACCATATCTGCAATATGGGTGGTGCTATAAATACACAGACCAAAAACACATTCACTGTTATCACTTATGTCCCAGAAAAAATAAATTATTCCTTCACATTACCCTGAAACTGATTAAATTTCAGATTTGTGGGATGTTTTTTTAAAAAATAAAGGTTATCTCTGATTTGTAATCTGTAACTATGAAACTGGAACACTGTTTTATCTCCTCTACAGGGATGATTAAAATTTGAACTCTAGCCTAATCTATAAAAAATAAAATGTGATTTGTTTCCTATATGGGGAAAAGTTAAATAATCTAAGTGTACAAACCTCAGATGTGATATCTCACTGCTACTGATGGAGCAGTGGGATTCCTGGGGAGCAGGAAGATTTGAGGTTGTATCCCATGTCATGGATGAGCACACAACTCAGGTGCTAGCCATGGGCTATTCTAGCCGGCACTGACACCAAATGCATCCCCTGGGTCAGGTTGTTAAGAAACATAATGCAGTTTGAAAGTAACTACAGTCACCTGCAGTATGGAAAGAACTAGACTAAATTCCTCCACGTCTGTTTCCAACTTTGATTTTTAATTATGTTGCCTTAACTAATTTTTGTCAGAATTCATATGATTTAGACTGTGATCAACCTACTATTTTCGTTGTTGCTGAAGGAATAATACTTTTATACTGCAGATTACCTGGTGACAGCATAGTATATTTCCAGATCAGACTGTTTATAGCCATAATTTTACTCCTGTTAAACATTGCAGGTTGCCTGATGACATTTTTCTCTATATAACAAAAACTTTTTGACTGGAGACTGGCAACAATTTTCCAGGACAGCAGCTCCTTATCTTAGATTCACATATTTTAGCTATGCAAGTAAAAAAGAAAAGCACACAGGTCAGGTGTAGCACAGTGCAATGCACGCCACTGCTACCTGTTAGAAGTCACTTGACCATCATCCCTCTAAGCCAGTCTGGATCCCAGTGGTTTTCTTCCTACAGGACAAAATCAGTGCAGTCTAAGAGTGATTATTCCAGGCTCCAAGAAAAAAACATCAAGATAAAAGAATGAGAACCACATGTAGCATATGCAGAAAGATAAAGACCTGTTAGATTTTCTTAGATAAGCCTATTACAGCTGGCTGGCAGAAAGAAAAAATAAGGGTTTGCCACTACTTTAAGTAAAGGTAGCAATGATGCTGGTGAAAACCCAACTCTTTTCTAAGGTGAATCATAACAGAGCACAGTTTGCCATTCAGCAACGTGTGATGTCTGGCCATTTAAAATAAACCCCTAATTGTCCAGGAGGAAATAGGTATGGGCCGAGGTTTTTCAGGGTGGAGAGGTGTAGGACTTACCTCCAGAGGTAATTCCATACTGCAGATGAATGTCATGGCTCCTGTGATGGATGAGGGCAGGCAAGCTCCGTGGGATTCTGGGGCAACTGTGGTCTCTGACGAGGTAGGTCTGAGCTCTGTCCTCTTCTTTCTTACCCTCCTTCTTTAGTGTTTTCTACTCTATTCCCAAACCTTTCCTATTTTCTGTCTGTTGCAGGGGTTCCATCAGCCTGCAGATTACATTGTGGAAATGACTGACATTCCAGATCAGGTTCTTGTTGGCAGTGTTGGTTTTAAGCATTAGCTACCCATAGCTGCAGCGATACATGCAGCACACCCTGAAGGCAGCCCCCACTCTCCACTCACAAAACAAACCATCCCACAAAGAAAAAAGGAAAAGTTTTGGGGAGACAGCAGAGAAAAAAGGAGAGAAGAGTACAAAGGATGAAACCTTGTACTTGGTCCTTCAGAGAGGGAGTTTTACTACTGGTTTCAGCTCTTTCCTGAGATCAGCCTTTGTCCTTTTGAGGACACAGCTGCTCCCACATAAGTGATGAAGACCTCAGAAAATCTGGTCACATTGCTTGTCCCAAATAATTTTCTATGTGGCAATTTATTCTTCATGAACAATGAGATCCTGAGGACACAGACATTAGTATTCAAGAACTTCAAACAGTGTACAGGACAGTGACAAGTGACACAGGAGAGTGAACAGTGTGTGGCAATAAGTAACTGAAATGCTTATGACATTGAATGGCAAAACAAGAGTCCACATTTGTAGCAATGTACCTGGCCAACTCCACTCCTTCCACATGGGCTATAGGTCCAGCATACTCCCCTGAAATTCAGACTGTCATTGTAAATTCAGGGAAGAAAGCAATCCCAGTATATAACCATGAGAGTTCAATAGCAAGGAGAGAAACCTCAGCGGTACCACTGATGTCAGCGTGAAGGCTTGGAGAGGTGCTTTCAAACCAACCCACATCTGTCCTTCACAAGTAGCTTTCATCAACAGCCCAGTGTCTCTGAAGCAACACTATTCTTGGCTTCTATCAGATAGTTTTTTGCCTCAAGAAACAACGATAAAGTAAAAATTTTCTCTGCAGTTACTCATTCTACTGCCAGTTTATGCTCAGTACAAATTGCCAACTTCAAAACTCTGTATGAATTCAAAGAGACAAAGTCAGAGAAAGGGAGAAGAAAAGAAATGTTCTGGCAACCATCCAGTCACCAATCGAACTGGAGGAAATCCTATCATATGAATCATTTGAAAATATGATCAGTCTGGACACAGCACTGGAAAATGTACCATGGGGAACAGGCTTGTACTGGCAGGGGAATGAATAGGATGAGCTAATCTTGTAGGTCTCTTCCATCTCTAGTTTCTGAGGGCCCAGTCCTCAAGGGACCCCACAGGTTGGGCTCACACCATGTCAGATTATTTCAAAAGGCACTGATGAGAGATAAGGTAAAGCCAGGATCTCATTATCATAGATTAGTAAGCACCTTTGCAAAGGTCTATCAGGCAATAAGACCTAGTCTAAAAGGTCAGCATGGTTTTGAAAACACTTGATGAAGGATATGTGAGAAAGCACCTCTTCTTTGACTAGACAGAGGCTCAGGGCTCAAAATCTCTATCTCATACTGTGCCTGTTTGGAGCTGGGATTTTAGTTCAACATATCATTAGAGACAAGGCCCAGCTGTGAAGTTTGGAACTGGAGACAGTCTACTATGATATCTGTTTACATCCAGAAATTTGGGTTGGGACATTATCTAGTCAGAAAATACTGGCAACTTGCCCCATTCTATTCAAAACAAATGCCCTGGATATATCCAAGTCCAAACATCAATAAGAAATCTTTTTGGGAGAAGATGATGGAGTAGAAAAAGACTCTGAACCTTCTTCCCTGTCACCACTTCAATAAACTGAAGTGTCAAGGGATTTCTGTGATCAGTATCAAAACCTTCTCATCTCTGCTCATTTTCAACTCCCTGTGTGTAAATTTGCCTGGAGAGGTGAGAACAGGCTTTTATCTACAAAGGCCATGAAATTAATTAGGACATGTGAGCTTTGTGTCTGGTTCTAGTCATCACTCACTTTCTCTCCCAGCTCCTTAACTTCTCTTTGCAATGGCTATAAAGGAAGCAGTAGTGCCTACTTCTTGCAAAATGCTTTTGGATTCTCAGCTAAGTGGTGCTTTCTCAGCATGGAGTGCTAGTGCTGATAGAGAGGAGGAAGGAGAGGACCTGTGGAGAGTGGTGCAAGTGGGTAATGGGACAAAACCAGCAAAGGGATATTTTAGGCTGGAAATCAGGAAAAAATTAACAATGAAGCCCATTAGACTGTGGAATATGGTCCCAGAGGGAACTGCTGGCAGCCCCACCATTTGAGTCATTTCAAATAAGACTGGACAAAGCACTAGAAAATACACTGTAGGGAACAGCCCTGGGCTGACCTTCAGGGAGTGGAGGGAAGGAAAGGGGGGAAATGGACTGTGTGACCTAATGGGTCTTTTCCATCCCTATTTTCTATGAATCTGTTACTGGCTAGTTAAAAAATGTGATGTAAGGGCAGCCTGCAGTGATTGGCAGACTAAATGAAGGTCAGGAGTAATTTTTTGGATGCCTTGAGCACAGTGCATGTCCCAAGCACTGACCACACTCACTCGGCATGTTTAGCCACCTGGCAGCTCCACTGTAGCCAACCCAAATAGTTCATATAAAATTGAAGCGAAACAGCAAACAACCATCATTCTCAGAAATGTTCACTTTTCCCGGGATTTCTTTTTCTCTCTTTTTCTTTTTTTTTTCCCCCAGACAAACCAAAAACAAGCAATTGAGTTGAGGTACTTGCTGAGTGAACTGAGCCTGGTGAAGGCCGATTGATGTCTGGTGGAACCATTGTTAGAAACAAATAAGCATTTACAAGAGGAAAGTCCACCCACTTGTATACCAGCTCAGGCTACTCTTGGGGCAGCAGTCAGCTCCTCAGACTTGATAGAGCATGGTAAACATGGGCTAGAAATCCCCCATACACAGAGGCACATCCTCCTAGGCTGTCCATGTTCCCTCCCCAGTGTCTTCTTTTTACAGAGCCCTTGGAAATAAAGCCCTATGTTGCAAGCACCTGGAAAGTCCTGACTAGATCTTTCCTCCACACTGCCAAAAACACTCTGTCTCCTGTGATTACAAGTGCTCTCCTGTTCCTGGGGCCAATGTTTGGTGATTCATATGTGATAGGTTTGTGTGTTTTGCTGGTGCATTCAGATTGCCGTTCCTGATCTTGCCTCAGTCTCTTCCAGGTTTGTCTGCTGGAAGAAGGCAGGATGAGTGTTGGCCTCAGCTAATGTAAGAGAGCACTCTAACTGGCAAAGGATCTTAGTAAAGCTCCAGAGGAAAGATGGGAAGAAAACGCATGGGTGAGAAGAGGTGGGGGAACTGGAATCAGCCAATAGAAGAAAAGGAGGCATGACTAAGTGGGGTAAACAGAGAGGAGAGAGCGAAAAATTGCCAGTGGAAGATAGATGTAGTGAACAGTGAAAAAGCCAGAGGTGTAGAGTTAACATACAAGTGGTCAAGCACAGTTGAAACGCAGCTCTACAGCTCGGGAGGATTTGCTTTGCCCTTGCTCTGGAAGGTTGAACAAATTTTATGGTTTGTTTTTTTTTTTTGAAGGTGCTTCTTTGGACTCCAAGCAGTAAAAGCTCACTGTACTGGAAGTACTTGGCACTCAGGGTGTGACCTGAGGGACCTGCATGATCTCCCTGTAGTGCCAGCCTGTCAAGCCCTTGACATACACTGAAAATGCAATCCTGAGCTCTTGCTGCACCATCCAATGATAACCAGGAATGCATTCCCTGCCCCATTACCCACCAAAAACAGACTCCACAGCTGGCTCCACATCACCTCAGAAAGGCAATGTTCCTTCCCATGGTTCTCAAACATAGAAAGGGCAATGACCATTGCCCCTTTAACTGCATGCCATAGGGTGCTTCCACTGAATTACAGCTCCCTGCCAGTTTCCTTTCCAATTACAAGAACACAAAAGCAGGGAACAGGGCAGCTTTACTTTCCTCCTTTGCTTACCTGACAAAGCATCCACAGGTTTATTTTTCTTACCTGTGGTTTTATTTGTCAGTCCAAGTATATCAAATCAAACATAGGTTTTGGTCAGGATGGACCTCTCAACATTTTGTAGATCAGAAGAAGTTAAACAAAGGCTGTAATTACAGTGGTATAAGCAGCAAGTGATGTGGGAAGAGGGATCAGATAATGACAGACAAAGTTAATTACGTGCAACAAGACCAATTGACCAGAAGCTGTTATAGGAAAGAATGAGCCAATCTACACAGCAACCTACATGAAATAGAAACCATACTCTGCAAATCTCTGGGGGAAAAAGCTACATTGCCTTTTCATAGATGGATTCTTTAGAGAAACACATAAAGGGACAGTGTGTTTGGGTCTTGTCTCCCACCTGGTTTTAACTATTTGCTTGTCAAAGAGGAGTCAAAACAACTGAAATCCATATGAAGTCATGACCTAAAGTTCATTTAGTCATTGACTAAAATTAAAAATGCCAGGTTGTATTCAGAATCCATCACAGGGACAGAGGATGAGACTCACCTTTTGGTTTGGGCCTGTCTTTTATGTTTGTGCCTCGGAAGTACAAAAGAAGAAGTCTACAATCACACCAATGGCTTTCAAATTTTTGTGACTGGTAGATCTTCTTTCACAGCAGAGGCATGGATCTCATCTAGGAAACACATACCTGTTGGAATCTGCAAAGAGGAGGCTGAAAACCATAGTGCTTTGTGGTGGGGAAAACCAGCAGCTGTCTCCTCACAAAAACACACTTTCCCAGTGAGCACATTCTAATATTGTAGTCAGGTTCATTGCTATTCCCAGTCTTGATCTTTTTGTCAGGCAATGTCAACATCTTTGGCCCATAATTCAGAAAGCAGCTAACACCTGCTTTCACACCAGACACAGTTGAACATCCAAACTCAGAGCTCCAGGGAGCTCATTTGGCACCAGTCTTGGCAGTGTTATTAACTTTCCATGTAGTTCCAGCCAAATCACATCAACTCAATATCCCCCTTCACAGAAGCAAGGAGATTTTTCCTTTTGCTCACATCTCTGCCACCATAGCTGCCACCAGCATCTCTAGTAACCTTGTCTTCATAAAAAAGCCTTCCCCTGGACCAAGGCTTCTCAAACAAGGCTTTTGTTGGTGAAGACCTCAGGTCTTTGCACACACCTGCAATTTGCTGCTCTTGAGCACAGTTTACAAGCAAGAGTCAAATGAAGTTTCTGTCAGGCCAAGAGTAGGATGTGAGAGCAGACATGAATCCCTGTCTGCCCTAGATTTAAGGAGGATTTCAGTTTTATATTTATTGAATATCAAACAGGCAGAGAAAGAAGACACTGAGCTGCTTCCCATGGTGTTCCCTTTTTACCCGAAGACAGGCTCATAGATATTTTGACAGCAAAACCCTCCTTTTTCTTTTTCAATCTACAAAATGTAAGTCTCTTTCTCATCAGTGAGCTATGCTGGTGCAGACTGTTTTGCTTTTGGTAATGAATTGCATACCATCTTTAGATAGAGATCTCTTGGACTCATTTTTGGCATCTCTGAGGAAATATGCTCTCCACCTGCTCTCTGTCCTGTACAAACACCATTCCCACAGCAAGTTTCACTGCTGCAGAGAGATCCTGCCACCTAGTGCATCCAGATGTGTACTAGCCCTACAACACACTGGAACAGTTGGCTAGACCCCCACTCCTCACCTGGGATGACCTGATTTCTTCATCACACCCCTTCCTTCAGTCACTGAAGGGAAACCACCTGCAGCGGTTTTCCTGAGAGATGGCCCTGGCCAAATATTCTCTCAGGACCTGGATCAGATCTCGAAAAAAGACATTTTGATTTTCATTTCCATTTAGAAAATGGCATATCTTGAGGAGGGGTGGGGTATTACTAACAGGGAGAAATAAAAAGAGAGCTCTCACCACAGTCTACAGCGTCCTCGCAAAGGGAAGCAGAGAGGCAGGCACTGATCTCTTTTGCCTGGTGACCAGTGACAGGATACAAGCGAATGTCTTGAACCTGTGTCAGGGAAGGTTTATGTTGGATTTCAGGAACTGGAAGAGGATCCTCAGAGAAGTGGTCACAGTCCCAAGCCTGATAGAGTTCAACAGCACTCTCAGGCACAGGGTGGGATTCTTGAGTTGACCTGCTCAGGGCCAGGAGTTGGACTCAATGGTCCTTGTGGGTCCCTTCCAGCTCGGGGTATTCTATAATTCTATGATAACAAACTGGGTAAGCAGGCACATGGGCAACCTATTTTTTATCACCTATACTTCTTAGGTTATATCCCTATTCTCTGGCTTGCTCAGTCCAGGATCCAACAAGGAACAGTACTGTCCAGTTTTATGGTCTCTTCTTACTCCCTTGCTCTATAGGGTTTTCTCTGTGTCATGAAATGAATGGCCTTTCAGAAAGCCCTCAGCTTTGCTCGCAGTCATAGGTCAAGCAGTGTGGCTAGTAAAAAGGAGAGAGTACACAGCCAAAGATTGGATTAGAGATTGTCAGGGAAACAAAATGGGATTTAGGTGTCCATTTGTGGCCTGATTCCACTCCATAAGACAGAGCTACAGGGTGTTTGTGGGTGTGGGGGGTGTGGGGGGGTGTTACACTGTCTTTCTCTGAAAAATCAGGTCTGGGCCAGTGTCAGAGAGGGAATACCAAACTGGACACAAAAGATATAATGTTTGACAAATTCTGTTTATCAAAGTGAAATTCTCCTTTCTTTTTACAAGAACAGCTTATAAATCTTCAGTCCAGGTCTGGAAGTCTTAATGCTTCCACACTTTCCTTCTCAGAGAGCCAATGATCCTGTTTTCTGACAGGACAACCATCAGCTTTTTGCACTCTACACTGAACAAATATCCACTTCTTTCCTCATCTCTCATCTCTGAGAGGAAGGTATTTGTTTTCCTCCACAGTAGCAATATAATGTATTGCTTCAATCCTTCATTAGCTGCCTAATCCAATTCATGTCAGTTTTTCCTCTTTTCTTCTGCCCCGTTTCTAACCCTGAATCTAGGAAAAAGCTGTCTTTGCCATCCATTTTTCCAGTGCTTGACCAGCCCTGCCAAAATTTGTACTTTTCTTCTGCTCCATTTCTCTTTCTCCCATGCTTCTCATGGTAAATAGATTCAAATCAGTACATTTTTCACACCATTCATTGAAATGACTTACCAAGAGTCTTGATAGACTTTCCACCACTTGTGTGGCTTTTATAGAAGATCAGAGCCAAATCCCTTGAGCACAGAGAAGTGGGAAGGGGGATCCACAAGCTGCCTTCTCATGCAGTTCCAGAAAATGGAGGGGGGATCCCTCTGAGCCACAGCACAGCTCAGCTGGATGCCAAGGTAATGCCCTGATCCTGCCCCAAAGAGAGGATTGAGAATGCTCGTGGGGCACATTTGGAGTTGGATTCAGCTTATGACCCATCCTGATACTCCTGGCAGCAAAAGGGATCTCTCTCTGGGTGTCCCCTCAAGACTCTTGCTTACCTATAGCCCCTTTCTCATCCCTTTGTTTTAGTCTCCTGAGGTGCAGTAGGAGAAATAGGAACTGCACAAACAGGAACATGTTTCTTACCTCAGGGGATTGCTGGGGCTCGGGCTGTGGTGCTCACATTCCCCCAAAGTGGGAGAGCTCTAAATCCAGAGGGAAAGGACTCCTATGGAGTGTGAGGGGAGCAGAAGGATCCCTGCTTCAAATGACAGCCCCCTCAAACTACCCATGTCTCTCAAACCCCTCTTGCCCTTCACTGAGATTTCTCTCAAAAGTTTCATCAATTCCATTCCCTCTCTGAAATCCATGACTTTTCTTCTCCATATTTAACCTCTAAAGCTTCAACTTTAAACCACCTGACCCTGTGACTGCCTCCTGAACCACACACCTGTCAAAAAATAACCTTGATCCCCTCCATATCTTCTCTGCAGTACTCTGATTTTTCCTAAGCCTATTTGACACTTGTGGTCTCCAAAAGTTTGCTGATCTCACACTTACTTACTGGAGTCCTCCCAACCGATCCCAGCATTCTCAGCCCCATCTCCTGAAATCCCCTGACCCCTTCCAGCCCTTCTTCTCTCACAAACCATTCTGCTGCTGCCCTGAAAAGAAATTTTGCCTACACTGCCAAAAAGCCTTCAGCCATCTCTGATCACAATGGAAAACTTTCTTCAAGTACGCTCTCTCCCAGCTGCAGGAAATCCTGGGGGAGCTATTGAGTGACCTCCATAATGAAATAGGTCAGATTAGATAACCACAATAAGCTTTCCTGGCCCTAAAGGCCTCCTGCAAAACAAATTGCAAGATCTAGCACATAAGAACACAGATTAACAAGGACATTCAAGAAGGTCAAACCCTGTGTTCCTAAAGCCTTTGAAACTCCAGATGCCAAGAACAGTCTAAACGTATAGATCTAAAGAGGGAGGGAAAAAAGTGTAAGTGCAAAGGAACGATCTATGTAGCCCTGATAATACCAGCATTAAACCCATATCATTTGTTTTGTATTATTAGACAAGTTACACAGACATCCCGTATTCCCCAGTTTGAACTAGCAAAATGCCAATGGACAAGGAAAAAAACCACAAAAGTTTATTTTTGTAGGAATAATGTGATGACACATTTTCAGCAATATATACTATATTGTCAAGCCCTCATTAGACAAGCCAAATATTTTTGTGTAATTTCTGCAATAAAATATGAAAGCAGCAACATTCAGACAGAGAGGCTGGCTTTTGTTAGAGTGGTGGTCCAAGAATAACAGCTTGTGAATTACCAACACCATTGTTTGGAGGAAGAAAGTTTCTTGATATTAACAAATTCATTAAGCCAAAACTGACATGCCTGTTAGAGCAGCCATTAGCCTCAATCTTTACGGACTTGTGTCCCAAACATGCCAAATAACACCAGTCGTGGGTACTGTGTCATGTGTTCTGACAGAGTAACCTACATCCACTGGGGCATAGATATTTTCCAGCAGATCTTAACAATGATTTATGACTCACATTTCTTCCATGTACTATGGCACCTGTACAACTCATTTGTCCTACATGCTTGCAAGGGTCATTTCACCCATCCGTAAGGCTGGTGAAATGCAATTGTCGCTACAGAACAAAGCAAGTGATGGTTGGAGCTGTTACAGTAGCAGCACACAGGTGTCTAGAAAGGGATAAGGAAGACTTTCATCTGCTAAGAGTCTTCAAGCCTCTCCATAATTCATTCCCTGATCTCCCATCCCAAGCTGTCACCAGTGGACAACTGACCTGCAGAGCATGTCAATGTTGCATTTTTCAGATAGGGAACGTGCACAGAGACAGGGCATGAGCCCAGACCTGAGTGCAGTCCAGGGCCTCAGTACATGGCAAACCTTTTTTCTTTCTCCAGTAGAAACTGCCAAGAGGATTTAAGAAGATAGATAGCAATTTGCCCAGGAGAAATTTGGCGAGGACACCAGTGTGAATGTTCCAACCCTTCTGATAAACTTCATATGATATTACAGCTTTAGGTATGCAGTATCAGTGTCTGGCTACACAAGCACAAAGTTTATTTATTTGCTGCTTGATCTGGATTCTTTTTTTAGTCTGAAGGGCAGTTTCTCCATCTCTCCATCTCGTATCTTTGAGAGATCTGATCCCAGATGACATGAGGAAAAATTGTTTCCACAGAATTATCAAGGCAAATTACAGCAAAACATGTGGGAATATGTTTGAAGCACCCACACTGCTGAACATTCATTTCCCTTGTTATCTACTCCTTTTCCAAAGGAAATGGTTTGGTCTTCCACCTCAGCTGAAACTCCCCTTTGCACGGCATGCTTCAGAAATCTCATTTATGCTGTGTAGAGCTATCATGTTAAACAGTCAGATTGGTATCTGGAAGGTCACAGAATTGAGTGAACATCAAAATATGTGACAATTACAGTGGAAATGCTCTTTCCATTCCTTAAAATACTGCAGGAACACTAACAGACACAGAGCTATTGAAAGATTGGTTTTTACAGATGTGTTTAGTGGAAGCAAACTTTGGAGGCTCAGGTTTAGCCCACTTCACTAAGAAATCTTTCTTGAAGCTCAGATAAATCAGTTTTAGACAAAGATGGTGCCAATTTTCACCTTCTTACCTGTCCATACATGTTTCATTTATCTCCAAAATAACACTTCATTGTCAAAAGAGATACCATGAGTATTGTAGAGATGTGCAATTCCCAGCACACTTAACTGACATCCTGCAACACCATTTATGGAACACTGTCATCTGGAAAATGTTTCTTCCCTGCAGTAGTTTGTGGCTTATATAGGAGAAAAATGTCAAGTTTGGAGTGACAGAGACTTTTAAGTAAGACAGAAACTCAAGGTTCACTTTAATCCCTGGGTCCCTGGGAAACTCCTCTGCCAAGTATCTGTCCTACCCAACAAAGCAAGCCAAAGAAGCCCTATTTTACCAGTCAAACAGAGCTAAGCTTTAGCTGGATTAAAGCAAAACTGTACAAACCACCAGAGACACATTATCAAACAAACCCTTAGACAGCATGGAGACTACCATGGCAGGACCAGATAGGAAAGATAGATCAGTGTATTATGATTTTGTGTTACCAAAGAGTAGTATGAAGTAGCAGCAAATCATCTGTGTTATTCCTCCACCTTTCTCAGGGAATGCATGTTCCAGTGAATCCAAATCTGCTTCTGCAGATCTTTCAAAAAACCCATGGAAAACCTGCTTCCTTCTTGCTCCATCACCATTAACAAAACCTGACACCAAAGCACCCACCAGCAGCCTGTGGTGACTGCAGTAGACAAGTAACAGGACCAGGATGCAATTATCTGTTACGTTAAGCCTGTCCTGTATCAACACTGATCAATAACCTATGTGATATGCCCGTCACATATATACAGGCCCTAGTGCCCACAAAATACTGGTACTGTATTGACAACTTCTGCTGCTGTTGTCAAAAGAATTACGTGAGACCAAGACCAAACCATAGCAGCCACTATTTTATCAAGAAATCCTCTGTTACATTTGAGAATGGAAAAAAGAGTAGAGAATAAGCCACAGTCCCTTTTTCTATAAAACATTATACTGGCAAGCACAGGAAAATATTGGCATGGAAGGTTGCTCATGCAAGCACTGCCCCTCTACTGCACTTGTTGTCTGTGCTCACTAAAACTTGAGGCACCCACGATGCTTGCCCTAGCACACACTAGCATCATAAACCCCTGCAAAACAACAATTTAAGCCAAAACAGAGAAAATATGAGCAAATTAGGTGACTTCACTATTTGAGTGGTCTGAGGCTGATGCTCTAAAACTTCTCAAGGGCATACAGGTTGTAGCACTGAGCTGGAACAGCCTTGTCTCCCACTTTGCTGAATCCCTCCATGTACTCACTCTCTCTCTGCTTTCAATCCCACGTGTAGTGGCTGAGTTCTGGCACTCTGTCCAAGTCTCCCCATCCTGGGAATACCGACCCCTTTGGTTCTGGAATCAAAATGACCACACGGCACTTATAACATTTCCAGACAGACATAAATACACAGATTAGTCTTTTCTGCATTTTTCCTCATAAAAACAACAGCAGCTTCGAAGCGCATTGGCACAAGCACTGAGATTAAGTATTGCAACCTGCTATTGTTGGCAGGGTTGCTCTGGCTTCTTCTGCTTTCCCCACCTCCTTGTAATCCTCTCTTGTCTTGGAGAGTAGTTAAATGCTATGTCCATTCATGTCACCACAGAGTAGTCTTGGCAGATGCAAGCCCCAAGGCTGGGATGTTTTTACGAGAACCGTTTTCATATTTCACTGTTTGCCTGGCTGATTCTTTATCTGTTCTAGCAGTTATACAACTAAACATACCGAACCTTCTGTCAGATGATTACATATTCCATGCTGAATTGCAGGATATGGAAATACTGCCAAACTCAGTCCTGAGCTAACTCTGTCAACTTCAGTGCATGGCTAAGAATGAATTCAGATCTTAAACTCCTTCACACTGGTCTTTGAGAATAAATTGAAGCAAATCATCAGTCACACATCTTTCAGTTCATGCATCTATGCTTTTTTAGACCCAAAGAGTCCTGTGGACGCTCTTTAGGGATGAGTGACAGGCTTGTATATACCACCCCTCTGCTCCGAGGTACATACTGAGAATGTTAGAATCCCACAATTTAAAGCTGAAAGAATTTGAGTACAGAAGCAATGCTTGTCAGGCTCATAATGAAGGAGGAAAGATGGCAGCAAATGAAACCTTTTCCTTCACTCCTTGCTGTCGATTCAGCCCAGGTGGGAGGGAAGTGGAGCAGAGACGAGCTTATTTCCCTACTCCACCTGACAGCACCAGCTCCCAGCTGCACAGATCGTGGCAGCAGTTGCCTGCACACAGTCATTTGCTTCTTGTAGAAAAATTCAGGGGATTTTCAGGTAGCTTTTAAATATCCAGGAGACTAAGGAAAACATGAGGTGGGTTTTTTCTCTGAAGGAGTTTTCATTTCTTTTTAAAGTCATGATTCCCTAGGAAATCACTTCAGGAGGAAAATGCTGATCTGACCTATTGTTATAACATTCAGCTATTGCTACTGTATCAAACTATTAATACATCTTGAGGGTCTGGTGTGCACATGATCAGAAGTGAAGAAAAAGATAGATGATTGTAGTAGGAGTTCAGGAAAGGATTTTTTCCACAGGAGAATCCTAAGAGAGAACAGACACATGGAAAGAAGGAAAAGCAAATGTACTGTACATATGTTTCAAAAATAGCTGTAAAAGTGTTCTGTACCTTAGATTTCAAGGTTTTCTGAAAGAGTATCTGAGTCCTCCTATTAATATTGCCACCTGGACACCTCCCAGACATTTTATACATCTTTATCATGCACTTTACTGACGTTCTCAGTGCTGTTACTCTGACCATCGTGAGCCACTTCCAACTCAGCCTGTTCTGTTATTTGTGGTCACAGCTGCTCACAGGCAACCAGCACTCTTTTGTACCAAACATGGAGAAGGTTTGTTTATTTATATGTTTGCTTTTTTGTTTATTTGTGTGTTTTCAAAAGAGTGGCAATTGCATCTTCTACCGGTGTCAAAACAACATAAAAGAGGCCAAAACAAAAGAAACCTGTCATAAAAAGGTGGGAAGGGAGGTTTTCAGCAGGAAAGTACTTCAAAAGTGTCACAGAGAGTGGCTGAATAATTGTCTCCAGCATCCCTGGGTGACTCACACACAGAATTGCTAAAAACAAAAAAGTCATGTCTTGCTAATACTAGAATTTAAGTTCCTCAGTCCCCAAAGATGGGACAACAAAGTGATTCCTCCCCTCAAATAACTTTTCCCTGCATGACTTCTGTGCAGCCCCTCACTATCCCAGCTTCTCTGGACCCTAACAACAATTACTGCTCACAGCAAATTTAAGGAGGACTGCATGTTTCTGGCTATTTAGTTGGCTGCAGCTATAATTAGACAGCTGACAAAGATGGGCTTGTTGTGTGCTTTTTTTTGTCTGTGATTAAATATCATATTTGGTCCATGTGCAAGACGAAAGATGATTTTTCTCTTCTTTGTCACTCCCCAAACTCCTCAAGGGAGTTGATAAGTGTATTAGCCGTTTTCTGCCACTTACCTCACTGCTAGCAATAAGACATTGTCATCATTACTAAGCTGATAAGTGTGTTGAAGTGACATGTCGAGGAATTCAGTCAGTCTCCTACCTACACCAGCATTTTTCCATCTTTTTGCAGAAGTGTTGCCTTTTGTGGAGGAAAAAAACCCCTGTAAACAAATATTTTAATTTTTAAATGCTATGCTGCTTGTTTCATGAAAATAGTTGGTTGGACTGCATCCTCCAACCCACCGTGATGTCCTCACACAGCACAGGGAAGCAGAGCAAGGTGGGAATTCTGTGACTACAGCAGGATGCAGAGATGGGATCAGGCCCATATGAGAAAGTGTGGACATGAGGCTGGCCTGACACAGCACTTTCTATTAATATTTTTCTTCTGAAATACTTCCGGTTTTACTCAAATCTTTGCATTTTTCATGCCCATGGCCCACTCTTTACATGAAACTAGAGCCTTTTAAGGAAAAAGTCAATGAAAATGTTTTTAAGCAGAATGTGCTAGTAGAACATTTGTTAGTTTATTAAAATAAACACATTATCTTTATTAATCACTCACAGTAAAAACTTAGACTCAAAGTCAAGCCAGAACAGATATTTTGAGTGAGAAGACAGCATTTCCAAGATAGTTACTTTTCTAACCATAGTTAAGGACCATACCAGCAACAACAAAACTATCTGTAAAAGCACACAAAGTCATTCTTCATCTCTAGTTCACGGAGATGAGCTAGCAGAGTATTATTACCAAGACAAATGGGTTTTAAAAAATCTTGAAAAATAAAGACCTATTTAAAAAAATCAAGAAAAGACTTTTGATCCCTAGTCTGTGAAATCTCACAGTGAAGGCAGTGAAAATTATACTCATGTTAGGACAGGGTTTCTACTCTACCAAAAAAGGCCATAAACACAGAGGAAGGTCAGGGAATGGATGCTGGCACTCCTCACAACCTGAATTTGCTGTGGATCATGCCACATGTCTCCAACCAGAACCTGCCCAGAAAAATATGGAAGGACTTTTTATCCCAATAGAAGTGCAAATCTCCAATAAGTTTCCCACTCAATCAGATAGAATGGAGAGGTAACCTCTCTAAGCACTAGACAAAAATGGTGCTGCTAACACCAGGCTTTATTTCACAGCATCAGAGGCAATGAAGGAATGGAAGTGAAGCTTATGGGGCTTCACTTCGAGCAAAAAAAGCTCCATCATACTTACACCATGACCAACCTAACTCCAGCTGCTACACATTTTCTATCAGGTTGCTTCTGGCAAGCAAACAACAGAGAGTAACTTATTCATTTTAGCAGCTACCACCAGTTTCTACCTTTCTTCCCCTGTCAAGAATGCCCTAGCTGTTGCTGAGATAGCACACGAACATCTTTCCCACTGTCTCTCCAGCTTCCTTCCACTGTTCCATAATTCAGCACAGCACCTTGTAACACTCAGAAGGGCTACCCCAGGGTATAATTCGTAGCACCTTCCCAGTCCCCCCACCAGCTGCCCCCATGGGCCTTTTGGGCAGCCCTCCTCACAAGTCAAGCGGGTCGGTAAAAATAGTTCTCCCTGTCTGCCCCACTTCTGATTCATGGTCCACTTAGGTAACGTCTCTTTCAGCTACATGGAATGGCTGGGGCCTCCTGGACCCCAGGGACATTACATCCTCATAAATAAGGAGATTTATTTACAGATATAAATCAAGACACAACGTTTAGAACATGCTACAGGGAAACAGTAAAATGCAAGGAGAAGGAAAAAAGAATAATCAAAAGTCGAGGATTCTGGCCAAATTCTTCTTAAAATAGCTCTTCCAAGACATAGTGAACATTGTATCAAACTCACACAGGATCTTTTGCTTCTTCATGACTCATTTCACAAGCTGGAGAGTAACAATTTCCTCCCTAGGGACCAACAAGCATGGCTAAGACCAGGTAGATAGAGCTCAACCTGTTGTGATTGATCAGGTCCCTCTTTAGGGCAAATGATGCATTTCATCAAACGCTACTGTACATCAAAATGTCAGCATCCAGGAAAAAATCCTCTTTCACACACACACACACCCTGCACACCCACACACATACACACACTCAGCCTGGTGGTCAGATCATCACCTGCTAGTGTTAACATGCACATAAGCAATTACAGAGCAGACATCTGTTCAGGATGTTGCTCACTGGATCAGCATCTTCGCACTGAGATGTTTGCAAGCGCTTGAAGCATTTATTCTCTAACTCTGTGCAGTCTAATAGTGAAAGATAGTCTGTCTATAAACGTTCCACATGCTGGCGCAGCATTCACTAGCATGAATAATTCTGGTTCAGAGTTAAAGCAATGATGCTAATGGGGGAAAGTCAGCCTCATGCAGACAGGCAAGATGAAGCCTTTCAATTATCACCAAGTGGGAATTATGGAGCCCTGTGTGGGAGAAGATTTTGTAGATTTTCCTATAAACAATAAATAAACAGTGTCTGTACCATGTTCTGTTTGACAAGATAGGAACTATCTCAGAGAAATCAAATAATTATTTGGGAATTAAAACCAAAACACAAGTCAGTTACAGGGTCTCATCTCAATTATACTGAAGTTTTATAATGTTCCTCAGAATGTATGCGAAAGCAAAGTTTGAGGTTTCACTGTGATTTCTGAACACAGGCTGATGCAACTCCCTTTGAGGGCATTGGTAATATCTTGAGATTGGCCTTGAAGGTAATTAAAAATTAAACTGGACAATGCTTGCCAAGAGGTGGTAAATGCCCCTGCCAAGTCCCTGGTCCTCTGTCCCAGCATGTTGGTAGCACAGGAACACAGCCCTGACCAGGACACTACAGAGGTCATCATGCCCAAACTTTTGTGGCTGCACACCGTCACATTCACAAATGCCAATTCCTCCTTTTCCCATCAGCTATAAAAAATAAATAAATAAATAAAATTTAAAAACAACCCCACATTTGAAATACATGTAAGTTAGACACTACTCTGGACTTCACCATGCCTGACCTCGGGTGCTGGGAATAACCCACAGGGATCCCAGCATCACATTCAGCCTAATGGCCCCTTCTCTTGTGGTCTCAGAGTCAGGCAGAGCAGTGTGATTTTCAGGACAGGCTGTGCTACATGTCAAACCCGGGCCCTTTCTCTGTGCCACTGCCACTGTGTTGTTGGGTGCCTTTGGGGATGTTTCTCTGGCTGCACAGAAGATGTTGCAAAAAAGAGGAGGAAGATTGGGAAGGAAGAAAGGGAGAGAGAGAGAGAGAAGGGGCACATGTATCTAATATACAACAAATTTTATATATGCACAGTTGGCTAACGCTACCCATGCCAGGAGCTGGAGCACTCACATTGGAGTTGGACACAGCAATGGCTGCACCTCCCTGCAGTACAGACCCGAGGCCACGGCACCTCAGTGCCAGCTGGGAGAGCAGTGCCCGTGACATCCACGAGGGGATCCACACGTCCCCAGGCCAGGAGTTACGGGCTGATCCCCACAAGTTCTCAGAGGAATTGAGCCCATGACAGACAGTGGTTTGCTCCATGGTGAGATGCAGGCAAAGTCTGGAGCCAGTGCCAGGGCAGTTGAACTGGGCACTGCAGGGCACCCAGGCCCTCACTCACATCTAATGCCCACATCATATTCACATCCTGAGCAAGTATTTCATGCCTCCTCAGCACAGCTGTCGTGCTGCGGTGGCTGAGGTTTGCACCTCGCTGGGCTGCTGTGGAGCCGGGAGCAGGGCAGGAGTTGGGAGGGATGGCTGACACTTCATTCAGTGATTGCAGCCCTCCTCCAAAGCTCAGACTTTGAAACAAGACATTGGCAGGCCTGCTTAGAGAAATGATTTCATCCATGTATGCATTAAGCCAAAGAACACAGTACTTGCCCCTTTGGCGTTTATTTTAAAATAATTATTACATGTTCCCTTTTCTTTCAGGAACATTAAACACAATGCTGCACATGATTTTGTTCAGGAGGGTTGCAGATGGCTGCAATGAGGGAAAGTCAGTGGCAAGTACTGACATATGCACTATGGCAAGTACTCAAAAATGAACTTCTCATTCCCTTCAGCCTGAGGAATGCTGAATTCCAATGCCATTTGGGGGGAAATGAAGATCAATAATAGCTAGCTTATTATTTGGTTGTTGATTTTTCTAGTGCTGGGCCACCAGGCTTGTTGTATTTATACTCTTTAAATCGAGAGCAGACCTTTGCAACCAGGTGTCAGCGTTCAGTAGTAAGACAGGCTTTCCTTAAGCAGTTGTCAGCTGAAAAACATGCTGCGGTTTGAAAATGTGGTTGCAAAATGTGGACAGTGTGCACAGAAGTTATTAATGTTTGCAAGAAAATGTGTTGCTTCATCTCCATTATGATCATTAACCACAGTTGTGGCTTTGCAAGTGAGGAATTCTGCTCTCATTCTTAGAGCTCAGATTTGGATTTCACAAGCAGAGACACAGGTAGTTCTTAGAATTCATTTCCCAGCTACAACACGTGCATATACAGAGACTAGAAAAAGACTTCCCTTTATCTTAATGGGCCAAGCACACAGACTGCAGAAGGAATTTAAAACAAGACTTTAATGTCAGATGTTTCATATAGACCATATTTCTCACAGTGAAAAGGGAAAATATATATATATTAAAAAAAAAAAAAGACAATACATTGTCCAGGAAAACAAAGCAAGCCAGCCAGCTCTATGACCATTTGACTAGGAGACAGCTCCAGAGTCGTTCCAGTACTGGCAGTACAGCTAAGCCAGAGTTCTCCTTTAAGCCAGATGACACACTTGGAAAAATATATTCCAGAGCTTGTTATCCATCCCCTGCACCTGCCAAATTTGCCCATATGGGACCACAGGTGTTGGCTCAACCCAAGGAGGAAATGGAGGGAAAAAGGCAGTGAGATGTAGAATACCAAGACCTCAAGCAGTGAGTATCATCAAGCCAGTGCTGAAATTGTTACAAGTGCCAACTTCTGATGAAAGGATTGTGATCTTCAAAAAGTCCAGTCCAAATTAGAGGGTGCTTTTAGATAAATGCATGGGCAGATATTAAAAAGCCTGACATAGAACATGCAAGTCTAGCCTGGGATGCTCCTTTTTTGCACATGTATGAACACAACAGTTGGCAAATATTTGTGGACACAGTGTGCTGGAAAGCACAGCTTTTAGCTTCAGTGGCACAGGGCCCTTTTGAGCAGTTTACTATGAAAAAGCAATTGCCCAAGCACTGTTAAGATAAGTCTACTTACAGTGGTGCAAACAGATCAACACATTCCATTCCAAATTCCCAAGCTGCTTGTGTCTGGAAATTGTATTTCTGTGTTAGTGTAGAAGGGTGCCCAAGCTAACTACCACACTGAAAAACAGGATATATTATCCAGAGAACACTGCAGTGTTAACAGGGATGTGTGTGGCTTCTGGAGCTGAGACCAAAGGGGCTGAGGGCTCTCTGAATCCTGCAGATGTAACCAGGCAGGAATTTACTTAGCACCTGCACAGATCTGATCTGTCTTCCAGGCAAACGAACTAAAGACGAGTTGTCCTTGACTAAGTGCAACATACCTGGATTTCAGTTCCACAGGCTGGCCCCAGGCTGCTGGCTGCAGATGAGTGAAATCCTGAGCAGTGCACGGATCAGCACAACATTTGTCATTGGGAATCAAGCATGGGAATTTTAGCATCAGAAGTACAAAAGCCCAGCACTTGAACAGGAACAGTGTCTCTTACACTGCCAGCTTGAGCCATCCAAAAGTTGCACACAGGTTCCCATACTCATAAACTTTAAATAAAAATCACACTGCAAGATATGATTTTAATAACACATTTGGGGTTGGTTACATTTGCTCTCTAGGGGTTTTTTTACCACTGGGGTATACTTCCAAACACTTTCACAACAGGAAAGTTCCGAATATGTTATTTTATGCTATTTTTCAAATGAAAGCTGAGGTTCTTATGCATTCATCTTAACTCCAGGAGCTATGTTTTTTAAGGCACACACCAAATGTCAAGGGACTCACAACAAAATCACAAGAATTGGCAAGATTGCCTTCACTGGCTTTGGGGAATGAGCAGGTTGTTGTTGGAGCCACACATTAGAGGGAGACACACTCACATATTCTTAACCAGTGAATTATGCACCAAGGTATAATGGCAATCCGCCCAGCTCTGACATACAGCAACAAGAACAGGATGCACAAAATTCCCAGGCCTCTTAAGCTAGTGGAGAAGCTTTGTTAGTTTCACTAACAAGGGAATCAATGACATAACCTGCCATAAACATGTTGGGACCATTATATACACAGACATGAGATATAGTTAAACTATTAAAACCCATTTAATAACCAAAAAGACAGCTGTGTAATCTGCACATTATACTCACAAAAAGGAAATAAAAGTAAAATGAACTGGAACATATGTGTCTGCAGAGAAAAGGGGTGAGAGAACCCTGAAGACCTCTCAAGAGAAATCTAGGGCCTGCTTCAGCAGGAATGCACTCTTACCCTCCATTCTCTCTTGCTCTGTAGAAACCATTTTTTTATATTTTTGCTTGTTTGCTTTAGTAGAATTGCCCACATATTAACAATGGGAAGGAAGCTGGGAGCAGGAGTTCATCTTCTACATTGATAGGGGAAAACAAATGTGTACATATCTCTGTGTCCAAACAAGCTTGGTACTATCACCTGGGATCAAGACAAAGTTCAGACAAGTCAGTGTACTAGTCCTTAATTCTCTTGCATTGAAGTGCAAGCACTGAGGCACAATATGGCAGAAAAAGGGCCCTGCTCTCTTTGTCTATCTCTGCCTTTTGCCTTAAAGGCTTGGTAGATTTACATGCAATAGGAACACGGACTCAAACGTATTTAACAAACCAAAGTTTTTATAAATCATACCACTTATGTTTTGCCACTCCATGGAGGACATGTTTAGCTGAATAATAACTCACTGAGGTTTTCTCAGGATCAATTTACATTTGTCAGATCCTCTGCAGTCTTCAAACAAAAGCCATAAATAATGGTATTGCACCAATATTTCATCTTTTTAAATGTTATGATATATAGATCACGGAATGGGAAGAAGAGACAGTGGAGTGACGTATTTCTCTCCCAGTGTGCAAGCACTGATCTCAAGAGAGGAACCAATGTAGAAAACTCAGGAACATCTATCCCTAATACCAAAATAGAGATCAAGAAACCCCTCCGAGGTGCCTAAATGTCTGTATCTAATTTATGGGTAATTTACAATGAAAGTAGATGATATAAAAATGTATACAAATTTGTAGGCTTACACATCAGGGCAGATAGATAGTTTAACTGCAAAATAATGAACATGAAGTGTCTCTTGTGAGCTGCCAGGTAGACATTTTGATTGCCCAGATTTCATTAAACTCAAACCAGAGAGAGCTTGAAGTCTTCCAAACATTCTTTAACTCTATCAAGTGTGTGGGTGCTCTGCAGCCGATGACAATATATTTCACCAGAGTTGCCAAAAACTTGTTTAAGTGATGCCTGTATTGCATTACTTTTACAAGTTAAGCCAGCGTGTAGGGCACGATCAACTGCATAGAAGAATAAGCCCATTGCCAATGTTTTCTTTGCATCTGTAAAACCAATTTCACACAGCCATTCCTTAACCAAGGAGAAAGACAACAAAAACAACAATAAGACCTTTGTTGTGTCCTTCCCTCTACTAGCCCTCAAATCAGCATTGCTTTCCCCAGCTTTGCCAATCAGACTCAAACAAATGAAGAGTTACAGAGAATGTCTGTGCTGCCAAGAGCTATTTCTAGTGGACTTTGATCAAATGATGCTGTAATCCCTAATGGGAAGCATACCTCATTTATTAGGTATTCTTTGGTGTCATTCCCAAGGAGCAGGCACACGAGCTGTTGAGCAGCAAAGCCCTTTCTCGACAGAAAGGCCAGCACCGCCATGACCAAGGCAGGTGTGAAGGCCTGGCCAGGACAGTGGACTTTTGGTGTTAACCATTACTACAGCCAGAAATGGCCAAGGTGCTCAGAGACAAATCTTAGCGCTGGAACTCCTTCAGCCACAGACGTTCACCCAACAGCAATGACTAACACACAGCAGTGCTTTCCGATTTTATCTTTTCCAGCAAGGAACACAACAGCAAGCTGTTCTGACATTTGCACTTTGCTGCAACTTTGTTGAACTTAAGAGGCTCGGGTTGTTCAGAACAGTATTTTATTTTCCCTGAAGTTTTATTCCAAGACCGAGGACAATTAGCTCACATTTTAACAAGGAAGCAATTGAAATGCATGACATTCATAAAAATGATTTATCATGCTATTAAATTAGGATGAAAATCATCAAAGTTCATAATAGCCAAAGAAAAACAAATATAAATTATCTTCATACTCAGTTTGTACCCCGATGCTTATCAGCCTGAAATGCTTGTATTTATTCTCCAGTGCTGCTGTGCAATTTTGTCATTGTATCTCACTGTTTGGAAAACTCATCATGTTCATTCTATGCTGAATAGCAGTCCTTTTAATTGAAAAGGTTTATACAGCCCTTATCTGCTTAAAATTTCCTCCCAAAATAGATTAAATTTTAAGTTTAAGGCATTTTGGGCACCCCCAGGCAAACCTGCTGGAGCCAGGTGTCCCACTGAATACAAGGAGAGCCCCTTGCCACCAAATCCTTCTCTTTCTTACATGTGTTCAGTTGTCTGTGCATTTATGGGAAAGTGTGCTCTCATGAATAATAAAGATTTTATTATATTTGTTACGCTCTTTATTTTTTTTCACTCTTTTCACATGTAAACCAAAAAGATTAAGATATTTTCCTGAAATGGCAGTTTCAAACCAGTACACTCTACTCTCATTCCATTTTCCTCCCTAGCATATTTAGAAATTGCATAAATATCTATTTCTTATGAGATATAAATGTTAATATCTCCTCAAGAAAAGACATAGCAACCTGTCCCCGTGGTAGCAGTATAGAACAAGACATCAGGTTGTCTTTCTACCACTGGCTGACTCTGTGATACTAGGAAGAAGAGTCGTCTGTGCTTTTGTTTTAGTAGTGAAATGACAACATATTAACTCCTTCATAGGACTCCCGTCTGTAAAATATTTGCGCACTTTCTATAAAGAAACATTATGTTCCCTTAGTCAAGGTTTCCCAAGCAATCAGGGTTTCCCTTTCATACAAATATATAGAAGTTCCTTTTAGCAGCTTTCTGCCCGGCACTAGCATCTTTCAGAAAAATCTTTCCTATACCACCCTGCCAGCCCTCAGATTTTTACCACAGAGCAGCTTCTAAGCATGGCAAAAGCTGCATCTCTGCAAAAGTCCAGTTTGCATGAAGTTTATGGATCCTGCCTGAATGACTATGAGCCTGGTGCCCTTCTAGAGGTTACAAGGTGACGAGAAGATACACCTGACTGAGAGTGACAAATAAAGCCTCCTGAGCAGTAAAATCATCAGGAAAAATCTATCCTTGAAGTTAATAGGTAAGAGCCAGTTCAGATAAACTGCACTCCTATGGAAGACCTAAATTTGAAGCATGTGGGAAAGAAGGTTTCTGAAAGTGAGTACCTTTCTTATTAATTGCTGGAAAGATTCCTGGTTTAGATGTCTGAACTCCACAGCAGCAGCAGAGTTCCCTATACATTTAATTTAAGGGAATTGTTCATCTACTACCTAAATGTTAAATTGATTTGGTGAATAAGGATCTGTGTTTTAAAGTCATAAAAAATTTCTGTTACTGTGGACACTGTTTCTCTTACTATAACTTGGTAAACATTTATTTATTAGAATTTAGATTATACAGCTTGCAAGTAATTTTTATAGGTTCCTTAAAAAGGCTCCTCCATGACTCAGAAAGCATCATGCATTATTGCATCAATGCAAAGAAAGCTAATAAGACCTTAAGTACATCTGTTTTCTAGAAAATATTTTTTTTAAAAAAAAGTTTTCCAATTTCCCATTTCCTTAGCAAATCATCTTTACTTTTTTGAAAAAGGAAAGCATTAAATGCTCTGTCTTCATGATGAGTTTTAAATAGATATTTTCAATGAATTATCCTGATTGAGCTGCCTGTCAAGATAATGGTATAAATTGCTCCTTCAATCTACATTTACAAACTGATTTGAACAGCTTCAGTAAAGACTCGGACAAAAGTTAAAGGAATCTGATGTAAATCAACAATGAGATTAGTGTTCAGATCTCCTCTCACAGACAGGCTGTGCTGCAGCTGAACAGACTCATGTTACAGTTTCTTTTCTCTTTTGCTTTGTTTCCTTACTTCAACTTTGTTCAAATGTTCAAATACAAAAAGTATGAGTGGCAGGCTAGAAAGAGTGTTCTGAGATAGATAATGAAATATTTCCAGAGCATCAGGTACTTAAAAACTTGGATTTGCGGAATGAAGGACTGAATTCTACGTGCAGAAAATGCATTTGAATGTTGAAAGACCCACCAAAAAAAAAAAAAAAGGATTTTAAAAAGTGGGGATTTTAGAGTACTTTACATGTGATATGGACTTAAAAAGAAAAAGTATTACTGGTCTTATTAACGAACCTCAATCTCATATAGAAAATGTTATTTTTACCTTTACCTCCTTGCTATTAAAAAAATATTTTTCTTGCTGTGTTTAGTTAAGTTAAAATCACTTGATCATTATAGTGATCCCCATTTTATTTTGTTTGTAGTTAATCGGATTTAGGTGTTCTAGTAAATTTTAACAGCATGTTCCAATAGTGTTTTACCTTCTCAATTACTTTACAGCCATTTTTAAAAGAAAAAGGAATAACGATAATTGGACATAAACTTGCAGTGTTCATGTTCTGAAAAATGATTAAAAGCCTTGAAAAATGTTGACATACCTCAGTATTCTGTTTTGTTCTGTTTTAAATATCAGTGTATTTATTAAAGCTGGTTGGAAAATTTAATCATATATAATATTTTCTTTTTCATCAGATGTGAATTCTTTCCAGGTTTTTCAGGACTCTCATTTTTCTACACGTCTCAGAAAATCTGTATTAAATGAGGTAGGATTTATTCCAAGTTATCCAGTGCATATCTTCAAAGAAGTATGTTATGCATATATCTTTTAAAATAACTTATTATGTAAATACTCATTAATACAGAATAGCTGGGGAAAGATTACTTTAAAAGATGTTGATCTTTTAAAATGCTGTGTGAGAGAGATTTAATGAATGCAGTGAATATGATGAGTTATAGTTCTATCGTTATAGTTCATGCAGTATTTTATATTCAACTGATTTAACTCTTGATGCTATTTTCTGCATTTTTTTTGCCATGGATACATGTTATCTGTTGTTTTCCATAGCTAAAAACTAATTTCTGAAGGGCAAGATTTTTGTCTCTTTGACTCGCTGCATGATACATGATTCCTCACTGAAAAATAATTGGTACGTGTAGTGCAAAACCCTCCACGTGCGGATTGTGGATGCTCAGACTCTGATCTCACAGCTCTGGGCACCGAGGACAGACGGCTGCAGCCACCCGCGGCCCCGCTCGAGCCCATGGCTCCAGTTCAGGACCCACACAAGGAGCTGCAGCAGGAGCAGGACCAGTTCAGTCACCTTGAACAACCAGCTCGGGGTCAGAGGGAGTTTTGGGTGCAAGAGCTTTAGAAATAACATTATAGGTGGTTCTTAGTCATTAAGACCTGAGGGTATCCTCTCCTTCCCGCAGCTTTAGGGATCTGAGTTTAGTTTTGGAGCCTAGTCACTGTAAATTCCCAGTATGGCCCTGGAAGAAAGAGAGGCTTCGTCTCCACTTCCAGAGCAGAGCTAAGATTGGATGTGATGTCTGGAGGAACTGACCTCTGTCTATCCACTGCTGTGAGAGTGAGACCTGAGGAGATGCTTACTTAGGCACTTCAAGAAATTTCCTACAGCTCGGCAGAATGAATCCAGGAATAGAAGTACTGCATGAAAAGTGGTACAGCTGGGTCATAGATTTTGCCAAAGATGCTTATTATAAGAGTGTTTATATAATTTAAGCCTGGAATGAAATCCTGCTAGACATACACTCCAGTATTTTTTTTACCCTCTGAACAGATTTCCCATCAATCTCTGTGGTGGTAGCCCAAAGTAAAGCCTGGTCAAGCACTGCTTGTAAACACACAGAAGGTGAAGTATGCAAGTGGTCCTTCTGGAGTCAATGGACTTGGCTTTTTAAAGTGTGATTACTTGGCATGTGTGTAATGAACAGAATTTCAAAATGGTCATGCCCAAGCCAAAGGCCAAAGGGTTTGAAGGCAGCAAGACAGGATGCAGTAGCAGTTCAGTTTCTCTAGGTGAGAGAAGAGACAAATTGCTGTAATTGCTGCTCGAAACTGTTCTTGCTACCCATGGAGCTGCTGACTATCTGTCGTTGCCTGAAGCTGCCCAAATTCAAGAAACCGACAGGGACCCTGGCCAGTCGTTATAGTAATTTCTCCTTTGCCAAAGGAACTGAGCTGTTACAGCTTCACGTGGGCTCACTCCAGCAAAGAGAATATTCTCAAATGCCTCAAAAAATTGCTTTTGAAATTTTGGGTTATGCTGATTTTTGTTGGGTTTTGTTTGGATTTTGTTTTGGTTTGTTTTTAGTTGTTTTGGGTTTTTTTGCAAATTGTGCAAGGGCAAAGGAAAACAACCTCAAATAACAAAAGGTCAACTCCAGAGGTGCAAAGCAGAAAACAATGATTATCAAGGTCTCAAAGTCTGCTAAACAGCTAAAACAGTTTTGATGCAGATCTTGCATTTAGTATGATACTGAGGGCAAATAAAAACAACCTTGACTGAGCTAGCATTAATTCCATCTTTAGGCATGGCTGCTTTCAAACATTTTTCCTGGGTTAAACCCCACCAGTGATTTCAAGGGTGGGTTATCCCAAAGCATAGACTAGGCTCTTTCTCTTTTTCCTTCTTATTTTCCTTTTTATTTCTTAGATTACAATATACTGAATATTCCCCTTGATCTCTATTTATTGGTCTCTTTTTTTCATGTATGTCACTTTTGGCCTTTCAGCAGCACAACTGTCTCAGTCACAACAACAGCAAGAACACTGCTGACAGAGTGCTGTTTTCACCTGATTTAACATCAGTCCTGCCCAGGCTCTGATCTGTTCCATATTGGTCACAAGCCTAAATCAATGCTCCAGGCAATCCCACCTTACTCAGCCCCAGGCATCCTCCTTGCTCAGGGTAACAGGAGAACAGGAGAAGTGAGCTCAGTGAAGAATGCACTGGGCAGGAACACAGCCCAGTGGGATAGGGACAGGCAAGGCTGAAACAACCAGGTGAGACGGCAGAGGTCAAGGAAGGTGTGACCAAGGCTGAGAATGAAGTCTAAGACTCAGGGACAAGTAGTCACTTCTTTGCATCATCTTAGTTCTAATATGATTGTGGCCAAGGGGGAGGAAGGCTATCAAGGGACAGATCCCATCTTAAGGCTACCATCACCTTTTGGCAGCCATTATAGTTTCCTAAATCCACCTTCCTCTAGCTTGAGGAAGGAAACTCAGCTTGGTAAGTATGTTTCTCATCAGGCCATCAGGGTGTTTTTTAAGTGACAAAACCAAACAATCCTTTTTCATGAGGGTTGTGTCAAACAGTGACTTTCCTTTTATAAACTGGCGTGAGTCTCTCTCAGTCATGTCTGTTTTCTATGTGTGATCATTACAGGGGAGGGAGGGGAGTCAAAGTGATTCAGCGCCTGAAGCCTTATCCAAGACTCTGCACAGCTTGGATCACCGTCATGTTGGGAAGCAGGAGGATGACAGGAGTCTCTGCTAGCAGAATGCTTCAGATTGTTTGTCCTTGCACTTAATCCACTTTATACTTCCTTTCATGCCAACACTAGCAGCAACCAGCAGCTTTGAGACACTAGACGTTTTGTGTAGCTCTTGCACATTGTTTTGCTTCAATTTTTCCTCTCAGCGTTGAACTTTTTTTTCTCTTTTGTGATTTTTGTGGTGGTTATGAAAGGTGTGCCTGTGAAAACAATACTGACAAAGGGTTCCATTCAGTTCGCACAGGAATACAGCAGGAATTATACTGAAGATATCCAGCTATTGTAGAGTCATGGAATAAATTAGGTTGGAAGAAACCTCTGGAAGTCATCTGGTCAAAAGTTGCACTCAGAGCTTCAAAATTAGATAAGGTTGCTCAGGGCTTTGTTCAGTCATGTTTTGACAATCTTCAGGGATGGAGATTACACAGCCTCTCTAGGCAATCATGCCCTGGTTAACCACTGATCATCAATGTTTTTTCCTTATACTCAGTCAGAGTTTCCCTTGCTGAAGATTGTGACTATTGTCTTTTGTCCTTTTACAATGAACATCTCAGAAGAGTCCAGTTCTGTCTTTTCTGCAATCCTCCTTTAGGCAGCTGGACACAACAGTGAGTCAATACCTGCTCTGCCTCTGTTCCTCCTACTGAGCAAACACAGATCTGTCAGCCTCTCCTCCTCCTTCATCATGTGCTCCAGCCCCCAACCAGCTCAGTGGCCTTGGTTGAACTCATTCGAGTACATCCATGTCATTTTTGTACTAAGCCGACAAACTGAACACAGTACTCCAGCGTAGGACAAACAAAAAGGAATCACCATTTCCCTCAGCCTCCTGGCTGTGCTTGGGCTGATACAGCCTAGTGAACAATAGCGTCACTGGCACAGGGGCACACTCTGGACTTCTGTCCCATTTGGTGCCCACAAGGACCCCTACCTATGTCTTTTGTTGCAAAGCTTCTTCTTTAGCAGTCTGTCCCCCGCCAGTACGGGGACACAGGGTTACTCCATCCGCAGTGCAGGACCTCTTATTCCTTTTGGTTGAGCTTCCTGAGGCTCCTGCAGGCCCATTTCCTCAGCTTGTCATGTCTCTCTGGATAGCAGACAAATCTCCAGCACACACAATGCTCCCCTCACTTGGCATCATCCACTGAGCTGCCTGTCATGCTGTCACCCCAGAAAGAGGTGAAAGTTTTGAGTGCTATCCATCCCAGTACCACAGCTGAGAGACACCACTCAGCCCTGATGACAAGCCAGACTTCAGCTCATTAAACACTCACCTCCAAGCACAGACAGATCTTCAGTCACCTTGTATTCCACATCTCCTGAGTTTGACTACAGCTCTGTTACCTCTCTTGCTTGTGGACATTAGTGTTTCTCTGTGGTTGAGGAAGCATTGCAAAAATTCAAGTGCAGAGATCAGAGGCAGGAGATCTGGGCTGTTTCCCAGTCTCTGCTGTGTGACTCTCCGGTAAGTGGCCCAAGCCACAGAGATCAGATGCTACATGTTGTTTAAATAAGTCAGCCTATCCCAAAGATTGTAGATGCAGCTGCATCTGGGGCAAAACTCTGCTTGTGTGACAGCTAAACTAACATCACTGCCAACAACAGGAGTTCATGCCCAGAATTAATAAATATATTTAAAAAAATGAAATTTTAAAAAATACTTCTGTAAAGATGCTCCACTCCAGCATCTAAATCTTAGCATGGTGTCTTAGTCTCAAGCTTAAGTTTTCTGTTTTAGTCTCAAGCTTAAGTCTTCATCTCTACAGAATGGTAACGAGATTACTTAAATTTGTATGTTGCAGTAGTGCCAGTGATCTACTTCAGTGTTGCATGTGCATTAAGAATAAAATAATGCAATCAGCTATAAAACTTTTAGTGTCATAAAAATCTCCATGCAAGTTGATTTCAGATAAGAAATAAGTCATGGCAGTAACCAGATGATCTCTGAATGCTGTAGCACTCAGGGTGCTGCATTGCTATTACCTTCACAACTTGCTGTATTTTGAGTACCAAATAATATTGGATCAGCAGAAATTGTAGTGTCAAGATGCACAAAGCTTGAATAATTTTAGACAGCTCCATGGGATGTCACAAGGGTTACACAGGAGCCAAACCAATTAGAGCAGAGGTAGGAGCAGAAATCAGCTGCAGAAAGAGAGGCACAAAGCTTCCAGCCATCCCACTGAAGAAAAAAGGCCTTTTTCTCCCCACATTAAAGGCTCAGGAATATCACTGCAATCATTTCACATTAAGATTCAGGGAGGGGGTCGGCATGTTCATACATAGCTTGCTATCATGTGTCCCTCTTTACATGTGTTTTATTCACACAGTGGAGCACAGAGGAACATCTTAGGTCCCAAATAGGGACAAAATATAACACCTGCAACGAGGCAACAGTTCTTCCTCCACCTTATTGGCTTGCTTTCCTGACACTAGGAAATCTGGGCTCAGCATGTAACTCCATGGAGGTGCGTTGGATGGAGCCGCAAATAATGTGGTCTTTGCTGGACAAAAAGCTGGACATGAGTCAACAGAGCAGTTGTAGCCCAGAATGCCAACCATGTCCTGGGCTGCATCAACAGCAGTGTGGGCTGCAGGTCAAGGGAGGGGATTCTGCATCTCTGCTCTGCCCTAGTGAGACCCCACCTGCAGTGCTGTGTCCAGCTCCAGGGTTCTCAAGCACAGGAAAGACATTGACATGATAGAGCGGGTACAGAGGAGGCCACAAAGACGATCAGAGGGATGGATCACCCCTCCTATGGAGACAGGATGAGAGACTTGGGTTTGTTCAGTCTGGGAAAGAGAAGACTCAGAGGAGCCCTCCTAGCATCCTTCCAGTACTTAAAGGGAGCTTATAAAAATAAAATAAAAAAAAAGAGGGAAAGCAACTTTTTACACTGGCAGATAGGGATAGGACAAGGGGAAATGGCTTTAAACTAAAAGAGGAGAGTTTTAGATTAGATAGGAGGAAGAAATTCTTTACTGTGCCACTGGAACGGGTTGGCCAAAGAAGCTGTGGATGTCCCATCCCTGGAACTGTTCAAGGCTGGACAGGGCTTGGCGCAATCTGGTCTAGTGGAAGGTGTTCCTGCCCGTGGCAGCGGGTTTGAAACTGGATCTTTAAGGTCCCTTCCAAGCCAAACCACTCTGTGATTCTGTAATATTCAGGGCTTTGCCCCTGCCTGCAAACATCCCTGCCTCTCGGGCGAGGAAGATCCAGGGAGCCCCCAGGATGAAAAAGCAGTGCCTGGGAGGTGGGAGGCACTGCCCAGACGGCGCTGCCTACGGCAGGATCCCGCTCCCTCTCCCCGCCAAGGAAATCTCCTGCACAAAAATCCCGGCGCAAAGCCCGTCAGCGTGTCCTGATCCAGGGAGACCCCGGTGCGCCACCCCGGAGCGGCGCCTCCCGCTGCTCATACGGCGGGGAAGGGAGACACCTACTGGGGACCCGCGCTAAAAGCGGCCCTGCAGCAGCCGGGGGGGAAATCCTGCCGCTGGGAAGGGCTTGGGAACGAGAGCGCAGATATCACTCGCAACACGGCTTTTTGAAACACACCCAGTCGAGGCGGCTGCTGTCCCACCCCCACCCCAAAAATGTCATGGCTGCAAGTGACAGCAGCGCCTTGCAGAGATCTGCCTGGATTGGCAGGGGACAAACGGCATCAAAATTCTTTTTCCCTCAAGAGAACAAAAGGACACTGCACCTTGCTCTCCCCTTCACTGCGGGCCATGAGCACTAGGTCCTACTGTAAGGAAGTCTGACAGGTCCCATGGAACAAAAGAGAGACAATTCCTGTAGTGCAGCACCAATTTAATTCACCAATTTCTGACTGTAAAATGGTTACATAAGTGATATGAGGCAGTGACTCCACAGATCATCTTCCCAAACAGACCTCCACTTAGAGGGAAGCTGAGCCTGGTGACTTACAGATCCTCCAGACTCACACTGCAAACATTCTCTGCTAATCCCTCTCAAGGGTCCCTGGGAGCAAGTGCTATTGCCCATTTTACAGATTTCACATCCCCAAGGGGATGAGGGGGGCTCTAGCTCATGATGGAAACAGCACTCACCTCCCTGACAGCAAAATGATGAGACTAATTAACTGGTGAGGCCGAGCAGTAGATCACCTCCACAGCCAAACAGGCAAGCATGGAGAATTCACCAGAGGAGAGAGCAGCCGTGCAAGCCACTGACTGAAATCGAGAAGGAACCTCACAGATCACTGTTAATGACAGCTGCTCAGCAAGGAACAAAGTGCTTCATAGTGGTCATGGGCCGGAGCCCATGGTTGTCCATGCTGGCCGTCATCTTAGACAGATGTACAGCAATAGCTTGCCAGGGATTTCAAGCTTTTGTAGTCCTGACCCACGTTGCAGTAACCCGAGATAGGAAATAAAAGCAACTTCTTGCCAGTATTCCTGGATGCACTTCAGGGGGAAAGCTGTCTGCTCCACTCTGGCCAAGCTGGGCCTATAACTCTGCAACTCGAGGGAAGCACATGAGTGTTTTTATGGTGAAAATGTGACTCAGCAAGTTCTGTGTTCAGCTGGATCTTGGAGGAGGCCATCGGTCTCTGATCAGCTGATGAGAGCTGGCCTCCATGGGAAGCCACCACTGGTGCAGGTACCTCTTGGGACAAGGATAGGGGATGCCACAGTACATGACAAAGAGAGAGTGGAAATGCTGTAGAAAGAGATGGAGATGAATAATATGGGTATTAGGTGTAGTGAGGGAAAATGGGTATGGGAAAGGAAGGAGCACAGGGCTACTCTATGGGAGAAGAGAGGGGAAGGACATACTAGAGTGGGACGCCTTAAGAAGGAGCAGGGAGATTAGGCTGATAATAGGTGCCACCTATTGTTACACTGACTGCAATAAGCACATCAACAAAATATCTAATTCTTTAATACAAGCAAGCTTTTTTCTTGGTTCCTGCCAGTGAATGGCTCAGCACCCTTGGCACAGGACAACAGATGTAGCAGCAAGAGGAGAAGCAGGTCCGAGCTTGATGTGCCCAGGGTCTGGGAAGGGTTTACTTGTGTTTAAATCCTACTGAAATAAATGACATTTAAGCAACGGCTTAACTGCTGTACTCAATAGAGATGTTTTCTTGCATCATGCCTTCAGTGAGAAGTGTTAATCATCTATATTTCCTCATGAAGACATCTGCCTGTGAGACCAATTTCATCATGTCTGAGGTGCTTAAGTACTTTAGTAACAAGGGTCCATAGCCACCTGGAGAGCACTGAGCTTCTCAGATCCCAGTTCTGCTACTGGAGATCATGAGAAATAGCATTATCTTTTTTCTCTGAAATAACCTCTCAAATATCTACTTCATAAAGACTGCTGCTTAATGCAGGACTGCTCCTCATGAGAAAGATGACAGATCCATCTTGGGCTGCCAACTCCTTCATACCACGACTTAACAGAACTCTGAAGACCACCATCGTGCTGGCATCAGAGGCACTACAGAAACATGCCGTGGATGCTCCACCTCTGCCACCTGCATGGAGAAGAAGTGATGTGCCTTCAGCAGAAAATAAATGCATGCAGTAAAATACCAGAGCAAGGTGGGGCGAAAGTATGACAAATTAAATAGACGGATCAGATTCCAGCATGCCCCAAAGGTCACTCCATGCAGGGTCTGCCGAAGGGAAGGTGGGAGCAGCAGCATCGCTCCTCCAGGGAGGGTGCCAAGCTACCAGTCTCTTGTTGATTAATCCTGGGGAGCAGGAGGCAGTGGAGAACACCCTGCCAATTGTAAATGTGGTGATAGGGCATTGGGGGCATATATATGCATCATTAGTCATCCACAAGAATTTTGTTTTTGTAACCTCTACATTTTTATCTGTCACTTCGAGCAATAAATATGCACTCCCGCCAGTGATTTGACATTACACTTGCTTTGGATGGTTGCCTTTCCCAAATATTAATAGTAACTCATTGTGGACACAGCATTGGTATTTAGTTAGATCAGACCAGCTTCTTTTAAAAAACAACTTTTCGTATAAAGAGAACAGATGTTTTTAATTTACACAAAAGAACAAAAACAAAGTTCTATTGTTCAGTTACAGTGAACACAAACATTACAGGCACAGAGAAATTAACACCAATCGCATGTTAAAAAAGAATTAAAAGCCCATCCGTGTACAGGTCTGCTTATTGATGCTTTTTCCATCACTTTAATGATTTAGTGGCATGCAATGATAACAAGTGTTGCTTTTTGGAATTCATATGCATTTGAGCATGGCATATTTTAAAGATAAAAATGGCATTAACATGTGGACAGTTTCTAAATATGCGTTATATAAATAATATAATAATAATTATAATATTTTAATAATAACAAATGAGGAATGTAAACTCTCACAGTTCAGAGCATAAGCCAACTGCCAGCTCATGGGGATTGGAAGAAATTGCCTGTTGGAGCTGATTTTTCTATAATTGTTGTATACAGGTAGATTTTACCCTGTACCATCTGCATAGAACGGTAAGATCTCAACTCTCCGAAACATGACATGTCCATATAAAAACAGAGCAGTGGCATCAGTGAAGTTATCTTGTGGTATGGTATGAAGTTAAACCAGAATTATCCATATATATTATTTTTCTCTGGGGATCTCAAAGCCATGGCATGCATGGATTGGAGCAGAGTTCAGGTACATGTCCATGCCAAGGTGGCCAAGCTTGTCCCAGAACAACAGTGCTATCCTGCAAGTGGAGGCCACTTGCACCTCTCTGTGTCTCGCAGACACCTTGAGAAAGTGTTTCTCAGAGATAAAGCTTAACATCATTCCCATTTTGCACCTTCTGAACATACAACTTGGTTATCTAATTCTCATCCTACTTCAAAGGCAGGAGTAAGGCTTCCCAGGGAGAAGCATCTCTTCTAGTCTCTCCTTGAAGATTTCCTAGAGGCTCTCTCTTATTGACAGTCACATCTTAGCTCACCTTCTGTTTCTAGTTTTAGAAGCACTAACATACTGATATTTCTATCTCTATTTCAGATTTGCCAGTTCTGCAGCTGCAAGAGGATGAGGACGACTCCCAACTCTTTATGAGCAAAGATTGATATTCACAGAAGTTGTGGACACTTCTTCCCTGTGTTCAAGGCCAGGCTGGATGGGGCCCCTTAGCAACCTGATCTGGTGAATGGCATCCCTACCCATACAACAGGGATTGGAACTAGATGATCTTTAAGGTTCCTTCCAGCCCAAACTATTCTGTGATTCTATAATTCTATTAATCTGCTTACGATGCATTAAAACAAGACTTTGCCCCATTCCCTCTCCCATTGCTCACGAGTTATTTTTTTGTCCAATAGTGGGTGCTATTTTACTCTATCCCACACTCAGACTAAGTATCAAACTCTGAGACTTACTTCAGATCAACACAGGACCCAGTGGAAAAAAAGCCAGAACAAACCAAAAAACTTCCTTGTTTCTTAACCAGTTGGAAAAGTCATAATTAAAAATAATGTTATAATTAAAGTTATAATTTAATATATAAATATAATACATATAACTTTATAATATATAGTTATAATAAAAAGACTCATGACCGAAAAATTGAAAAATCTTTTCCTGTAGCATTCAGGTAACCTGGGGATTTCAGTGCTGCAGAACAACAGACATAAAAACACCATGACTCAAAGGGCTAGAACCTTTTTCCACCACGGAAACCAATCCTCACTGGGAGAAGTGCTATATGCGTGCTTCTCCAAGTGGCCGGTTGTAAACTTCCAATCATGTTATATAATACAAACCCCAGTTCCAGAGCCTTGCAGGAAAAAAACAAAAAAAACAAAAAAAAAAAAAAAAAAAAGAGAGAGAAACCAAAACATTACATTCATACGGTACCTTTCAGCTTGAAAGAACCCCAGCCATGAATCATCTTATCCACCACAGAACACCATCACCTTAAGGTCGAAACACAGCTGTTTATTACCCTACAAGAACATTGAGATGGGTGCTCTTATCCAGCCAAAACAGCAAGGAAAACTGAGTAGACAAACATAATAACCTGGAATGCACAAGCTTATCCTCCCTACCTTTATAATCAGTACCAGAGGAACTTTAGGGACCACAAGCAGCTGATGCTTCCAGACACCCAATGCTAACAATGCTTTCCACAGCACTTAAGCGATCCTTGGAAGCCAAAAGCATTTGACCTGGACTTGCTTTGCTTTGCTTGGTTGACAGTGAGGCCAAGAGCTGGCTATAGCACACTGACCACAATTTCTATGTCATATCCAAAGTCATTTCTGCCACATTTAGAACCATGATTAATGCCAGAAACAGAGTAACCCTGATGGTCTGAGTTGTTCAAAGATGCAGAAATTCATCTCACTGCTCATGGCAGCTAATTGCAGTTGTGTACCTGCCCTGGCAGCTGACTGTTATTTAATAAATTGCAACCATGTTCTCTCAAACATGGCTCCCTCAGACCTTGACTCTCAGTATCTCAGGGAGATGCTACATGGCTCTTGGAAGTGGCTTATCAAATTTGGAACTGTTTGCTATCCAAATATACTGAAGTTTTCACTCAAAATTCAAAATCTCAGTGTTACACCACACTCATCACTGTGGTATCTGAGTACCGCCATTTCCAGCTGAATTCCAGCCCCAGCTGGATTCAATGAAGAGTCACTCTGAGCCCGGGGACACAGAGCTAATGCAGGCCAGGATCATGCAGCGAGTCCTGCGTGGGCTCACGAGAAGTTGTTGCAGAAGTTGGACTTTGGTTCCCACTGGACAAGGAAGGTTCTTGTGGCCAAAGGACATTAATTAGGAGGTTGCTAAAGCCTCGGGGCTCCTCTCCAGAGCACTCACACAAGCTGCCACCATTCCCTGCTGTGCAAAGTGAGTATGTCTGGCATGGCAGTGGTGTGGGTTCTGCTCTTACTGCAGAAGTCCTCTGAGAAAGGGGGGCAGAGGAAGAAATCACACCAGTTCCATTGTGTCCTGGGAGTGATGTGCCTACCGGCTTTTATTTATCCTGAAGTGGTATGAAGTGTGCTGTGAAAGCAATCTCAATTGTACAGCATGGCTGTGCTCATGCCTGTGAATCAAAATAAGGTAAGAATGGTTGGGCGATGCCCCAAAAGGGAGACCAAAAGGAAGTTGAGCCCTAGGATTCAATGGCTAAAATGTCAGTCTAAATGTCCCCATCATGGCCCATCCATGCCACACAAGTTGTATTTTCAGCTGCCAAGCCTCTCAGCCTTTCTGCTTCCTGGGTTCACTTGCAGTCCCAGAAGCACAACTCCCATCAGGAGCTAAGAGTTTCTCTTCCCAGGCAATGTTTGGCTTTCACAGACCTGCACAGGGTTTGACAGTGATATTGGAGCACTTCTAAAAACAAGATGTTTTCACCAAAACACTCTCCGATAATCAAACAAATCAAAGGGCGAGCTAACTGGATCCACAAAAGCAAAATGTGCAGCTGCCAAAGAACTGCTGTTATCTCTGGCATGGCTGGGTCACTGGGACATTTCACAGAAACAAAAATGTATTTCCTGTGTAGCCCCAATTAATATACCTCCGGGGAAATGTTTCATGTGCTCTTAAGACCTGAAGCCAAAGCTACCCAAATGGCTTGTAAGGAATGAGAATGCTTCCCTGGGGTTGATGGAAAGCTTTGAGCACCCTCTGCTGCACTCATTACGATTCGGCTCAGCAGCAGCCTCTGACCTTGCAAATACCTGGCAGAAGGGCGCTGTGCCCTTCCAGAGGGAGGGACGCTGTGTCCCACTGCCAGGAGTGAGCTCAGATAACGTTGGAGGGCACTGCAGGATTCAGCCCAGGTGTCTCTCCACAACTGAAGCTACCAGCCTCTTCTGGTCCACACACAAGGCTTGGAGAACATAGCACAGCCTGTAAAAGGTAAGCTGTACCTCTCCTTAATCTGACCAAGTTCTGTCTCCACAGCTGTGTCCACTTTACCCCACAGGGAGAAGGAGTTTCCTGCATAGGTCTCTGGGGGCAGATGGAGACTGTGAGTCACTCGCTATGCAGGTAACAAGACTTTGGTCACCACCTCCTTAATTTTCCATTTTGATCTCTACTTGCCTCTGTTCACCCCACTATTAGTTCATATGCTTATACTGCAGGGTCTGGCTGCTTTTCTTGCTCGTCTGGCTGGGACAAGGGAGGCAGATGGTTCCCCCAGGTTGGTGAAATATGATAAGAGGATAGCGGGAAGAGGCAAGGATGAGATCTTGGTTATTTTGCTCATAACAGGATGTGCCCCTTCTCTGCTCTTCACTCCCAATGACTCATCTACTCTATATGTGCTCCCACCAGGTTTTGTAGAGAGCAGTTGCCGCTCCAGAATTTTTTGGATGAAATTGAATAAACTCTTTCTCCAGGGAAAGTTCTTCCAACTGGAAATCTATGGTGAGTCACAAGCGTCTGCCCCGAATACCATGAAGGCTGGGGAATCACCCAAGTGGTCACAGAAGCCTGTGATCTGCATGCTGCTGCCATCTATTGATAATTGGTAACTGACCCCAAGGAACCTGCAGCACATCCTTGTCACCTACGCCTGGCCTCTCACACTTCAATCTGGCCAGTATCCCTACAGAGGAATAAAGCTTGTACCTACAGCCACAGCCCCATTTTCCCCTTACAACTAACATGCTGGAGAAAGGATAAACTGAAGAGGAAGGATTGACAACTGGCTTTCATACTTTCCTCTGCTGAGCTCTTACACATCTAGCAAGAAAAACAAATCTGACATTGCAGATTGGATATGTCCTGGAGAGCGCAAATGACAACAGCGGTGTAGGATGGGTAATACCCAGAAAACACACTCTCAGTGAGCGCTGAGTGCTGCAGCAATTAAAGGACTTTTTTTCTTTTTTTTTTAATCTCCTTTTCATTTAACACCACAATGGTAGTTAAATAACCTAATTCAGGTTGAACAAAAGGTTTCTATTTGGCTGGGGAAAACAAAAATCTACCAAACCAAAATGAAAACCAGAAAATGCTCACATCAGATTGTAAAAAGTATGTGATTTCACCTCAAACTAGATTAATTTCTGCTGAGATCAGTCCACTTCTTTCTGGGTTTTGTTTTTGTTTCACTTGATTTGGAGACAGAACTGAAAAAATCAAGTACAGAAAGGGTGTGGGGAGAAGTGATAGCATTTATGAGAGCAACTGATACCGCTGGAAAAAACAGACCAGCCTTCAGGCACAAAATGTTGTTTGTTTCTTCCAGCTCTATCAGTTGGTCTCATAAAAGCTATTCTTTCTTATTCCAAAGTTATTCCCACTTATCTCCTTAGTCTATCCGGACTGCAAGCATACAGTTACTCAAACTGCAGTTACAGTGCTGTTCTACTTATAAAGATGACAGACAAATCTAGAAATTGCACCGACACCTAGTTAAACCCTATCTATTTGTACAGATTCTTGTGTCTAACCCAAGACTAAAATAGTTCCTTAATCAGAGGGCAGATAATTAACAAAATATGATGTTATTAACTCTACCAACATCAAGAGCTGAGTGCAGCCAGCCCTCATCACGTCTCTTCCTTGGCTCCCCCATAAGTTTCACAGCATGCAGAGATGAGCAACAAACGTGATCAATATGTAAAAATACCCATTCAAAACTGGTCTGTGACTGCATCCTTTGACCAGAGTGAGTAGTGGATTATTACAGCTTAAAGACTTTTGGAAATGAATGGGCTTAATAGCTTAATTTCTGGGGAGTTAGGGAGGGAGAAATGTAGGTGAGGTCTCAGAGAAGCTCTCCATAATAGGTGGCAGTGGCAAAAGCTTCAGGATGCAAAGAAACAGGCATTAAAGTGCACATTATGTGGGTGATATTGAGCCGCTCCAGATTGTCTCATGCACACTTACAAATGCCAGTACAGTTTCACCAGCTCCTTAACCACACATGTCACTGGAGAGCACCCAACCCAGATGGACCTGTTCAGAGAAGAGCTGTGCGAGAGGGCCTCAGCACCTCTTTGCCTCATGACTTGCCCACTTGCCCTGAGCTTTGCATCCCACGTATCATTCCCTTTTTCTGTAGATCCTTATGCTGGCCCTGTTCTACTGGATGAGAAAGTAGCATCTCGCTGTGGCTATGTGCTGTCAGAAGACTTGTGGGGTAACCCCATCTTCCGCGCATCAGTGCTCGGCTGTCACGTGGCCAATGAGGTAAGACCCAGACATGGGCTTGAAAACAGTTCAGACTGCATATCTTCTCCAAAAAGACAAGATTGAGACATTACATGGTATTCTAATGGCATGTTCTGAGAACAGTGAATTCAAGGAATCACTGTTGGTAGAAATGAGTAGGCAATGGCTCTCCACTATGAGGTTTGTTCAGTGTGACTGACATGGGATTTCCTCTCTCCATGGAATGACACTTAGCCTAATGTTGCTGACTAGCTGCCAGTTCTCAAGCATATCGTTGTAGCTGCTGATTTGCCAGAGAGTTTCTTGAAAGCCTCTTTGGAAAGAAGTAGGCATCTGCTTGAAAAAGCAACTTTTTCAGTGTGATTCTGGCAGACCGTTTCCTGGCTTAATTTGTGTGGTAATGTGCCTGTTAACACATGCCTAGGAACGTAGATCACACATGTCTATTAGACCCAGATTTGTCTCACGTAACTTCAGCCATCTAAAAGATAATGTCTAGTCTAAACTAGTTCTTTAGGCTTCCACAATAGTCAGTGGAGAGAAGCAAGCATCTCCGGAAGGTGATTCACGCCTTCCAAAAATACATGTAAAAGTGTAGCCTGGACTTCTAATTTCTAAATATTAGTTGAGTTGAAGTGTGCCCAGAAACAGAATATATCAGAGCAGAAACTTCATTGCTTGTCCATGTTTAGTCTGGTTGGTCCTGGAAGCCCCACAGAAAAAATATGGTAAAACTTTATGGGCAGAGGTTACACTAACAAGGACAAGGGTTGTGCAGTGTACTGTGCAGTGACCTGGATTTCCAGGCTGGAAATTTCTCTGGGAAGGTTTTGCCTTTTTCTGTAGAAAAATAAACGTCCATGTCAGATAGAAGCATGGTCCATGGCTTTGTGTGTGGCTCCTGGATAGCTGAAGAACCAAAAGGAGTTCTTACTGGAGCTGGTCAAGATAGAGTCTAAACAGCATTTTTAAGATAGATCTGAATTACCTACATCAAAAAAAAGGCCCAATACTTTATCTCCATAGAGAAGCACATCTGTCACGAATGGGAGAAACATGCACCATGTGGTAAGGTAGGTCCGATCTTCTCTTGACCAGCTGCTCCTCCATAGTGTGTCAAAAATAGTGCTGAGATGTGATCCGAGACACAGGCTGTGAATGCTGAGGCAATGTTTCTGGCTCAGAAAGCCCCTGCACACAAACCACTTCAAACAGGGTGGTATCTTGGAGGAACTGCCACTGCAGCTCTAAACCTGTTCTCATCCTTATAAAACAGCCTCAGAAACAGGACACTGGGCTGGATGGTCCCATGCAGCTATTCCTGGGACTTTCCACAATATCTACTGAATTGCCAGTTTTTCTTCACAGGCAGATGAGCTATTTTCACTGACTGTGAACATCAAGGTCTCCTCATTTTCAAGCATGAGGGCAGCTGTGACCTACACGTATCCTATGTACTGCTCCTACCCTTCCTGGGCTTCAAGAGAAATTGTATGTGAAGAAAACTACATGGAGGTAAAAACTTTCTCACTGAAGGCAGGACTACATCCAAGTTCCCTGCCAGGCACAACCACCTCCACAAATTCCTGTCAGAAGTTGATTGTACATTGTATACCAGGCATAATAGCAACCTGATGATATTTAGCAGGGTGTGTAACTGTAGATGCTTATTAGTAACACATTTACATGCCATAGGTATTTTGGATGCAGTGAAATTCAGTTAACTGTACAGATGATGTAAGCCAAGCCTCTGCAAGTAAATCAGCAGCCAGGCAGGGCAAGCTCTTTAGCCCATGAGAATACCTTTATGTTATAAAGTGCTGCAACACCTGTGAGAATGACATTCTTATGTCTGAAATAATAAAACCTATAGTTTGCAGAGCTGCACCTCTACTGTGTCACACAACTCACAGACATCACTGTGAGACAGGACCTGCCTCTCAATGGGTGGTATGACTGTGCTGTCCAGCCTGCTGCCACCACCTACACACCAGCATAGAAATAAGGCTGTGAACAAACCAAATTTCACTGCCTTCTGTACAAACAAGCTATAGGCAGGAGAAAGAAAGCATATTTCTCCTGTTAGAACTTGAGGCTGTGCAATCACATCTGGATGTTGCAACACACTCAAACCATGGTACAGATGTTTGAGGCAAACACTGACTCCCAATTCAGTGTCCTCTGAATTGTCCTCACCTCACTCTGCAGCACATGCTGACAAGATTTACACCACAGCATCTGCCTGAGGTACTGGGGGATCCTGCATTTTCAAGTGTTCAGCCTGCATGGGAAGAGGGAATCAGTCCTGCTAAAGCAAAGAGCCTGCTTCCCTGTACCTCCAGTGAAGAGACACAGATGTCCCTGAGAGTCTCCAGATGTGAATCTAGTTTAAAGCTTACCAGATATGAAGCAGGACTTTTGGTCTGCCTGGTTGTACATGAAGTATTCCCAGTGCTGTACATGGACGACCATAAAAGCCATGGTTTTAACATTGATTGTAAGGCCACAGAAATTGCTGTTATCAAGAACCTCTATGGAAATAATTTAATTACATCCAGAGAATGCAAATTGCTAAATCCCAACAGACTCTGGAGAAGAAATCCAAATGCTCTCTTGCTCTGTTCCTCATGCCTGTAATAATACTGAAGATCTATTTGCTCCTGAAGAATCTTCTCTGTGTCCCCAGGTATCAGTGAAGACTGATGTCCCAGCAGTTTCAAATGACTACACCGTAGCATGGATGTCAGCACTGCCAGAGGTATGAAGGGGAGTCTTTCCTGCCTCTTCTCTCTAGCCTTATGAGTCATCCTTGGGGCATAGCTCCATCTCTCTCAAAAAAAAACAAAACAGGGAGATGACAAAGTTGCCATCAAGTACTGAAAAACCTCTCAAGTATTTTTAGACCTCTAGGCTGCAAAAAGACATTTAGGTGGGAGAATAGAACAGCTTGTTCCATTAGTGGAAACTGAGTTCAAGACAAACAAAGGTAGGTGGTTCTTCACACAATGGGTAGTGAATCTGTCAAACTCATCGCCAAAAGATGTTGTGGCTGTTAAAAGTGTATTTGATCCCAAGAAGAGTCTGGAAAAGTTGACTGAACAGAAATCCAAAAGGACATACAAAATAAAAGAAGTTACAGATAGCTCATGAGTTCCTGAGATGAAAATTATTCGAGGATGGAAAGAATTATGGGGAAATGATGGCTGGAGCATCTCTCTTATGAGGAAAAGCTGAGGGAGCTGGGCTTGTTTAGCCTAGAGAAGACTAAGAGTATGCTAACAGTGCCTGTAAGTATCTGAAGGGAGGGTGTCAAGAGGACGCAGCCAGGCTCTTCTCAGTCATTCCAATCAATATGACACGAGGCAATGGGCACAAACTGACACCCTGGAAGTTCCACCTGAGTGTGAGGAAGAATTTCTTTACTGTGAGAGTAGCCATGCACTGGAACAGATTGCCCAGAGAGGTTGTTGAGTTTCCTTCTCCGCACATACTCAAAAGCCTCCTGGACACCATCCCGAGTAATGTGCTTTAGGAAACCCTACTCAGGCAGGGAGGTTGAACTAGATGACCTCTTGTGGTTCCTTCAAACCTCAATCATTCTGTGATTCTGTGAAATATATACGCTTGCCCTATTTTTCTCATGTCTTACTTGCTCCTTATGCCCATTTTCCTTTTGACTGTGCTCCCATAAGACTATTATTTCAGGGGACTCTGTTCTAGGCCAGTACAGGTATTCATCTCTTATCTTTGGCACAGTATGGCTATGTACTATAAAAAGTAGTCTGTCATTTGGCTTCTGGACAACTTCAGCAATCAACAGATATGAAGACAATCAGTTTCTTAACAGCAGAGGTATTTCATTCAAAGTGGGTTTGTTCAAGGCCACCAGTCTAAGTTCCTTCCAGTGCTGCTGTAAGACTATTTCTAAAGATGTCTTAAAGAGCTCTAGAATTCCTTATCTTTATATACATCACAGGTATTTCTTGCCTGTGATGAACTAGTGGTCTCCAGTATCACTCCAGTTACTCCAGCTTCTAAAAGGAAAATAGGTACTACAATACCATAGTTTTTTAAGAGACTTTGGTAGACTTAAACCTGATGCAGTTCATCTCTCTCTTGCAGACTCAAAATGTTGCATACCAGCAATGGCAGCTGATGTTTGTTTCTCCATCAGGAAGAAAGAGAATAACAGTGAGCGATGCAGTGAAACTGGGCTACAGCTTCAATAACACGCTGTCCCGAGTGTACCTGCGCGCGCCCTACCACAGCAACGAGTCTGATGTCAGCATGGTGAGTTGTTGCTCTCAATCAGGCACAAAGCTCTGATGCTTCCACTGTCTCTCTAGAACATCAGCTCTCTTATTCTGCCTGCATCCCAACAGGTCAGTGGTGTAAATATGAACATGGTCACTTCCACTTCCATGTACAGGCAGCGGTGGCTGCTTTTGCTTATTGACACGACAGTCTCCTGTCCTGTTGGTAAGGATTTCTTCCTTCTTCACTAAAAATAGCCACCTAAGGAGCTAGTAGAAAACAGTCTTCCCATTTCACTGTGACCTACTCTAAGAGAAGGAGTTTACAAGCTGCTCTCAGAGCAACATGAGCTAAGAGTCTGTGGCTTTAGTGCCTGACAAACATGTTCCCTTGCTGTGACACTACATTACTTGTGTTTCCAGTGCAGTGTCATGCCTTGTCTTTGATTTCTCAAATCCCCATGTTAGATGCAGGGAACTGGAGACAAGTAAAACTGCTACAGAATTGTCAAGGCGCTACCCCTAGACTAATGTCCCAGCCCTGGCTCCCCTCTTTTGCACCATTCCATGCAAGGCATGCAGCTCTTCATCCTTGGGATTCACCTCCTCCCTTCTCTCTGGAAAGGCAGAACTACCCTGCCTTTTTTGCTGAGAAGTGGTAGCTGTATCTTCTGGCTCTCACAGAAGAGTATTGCTGTGAATGAGTGATGAGGAAGCAGAAAGTTTTAAGTTGTCATGACCTTGAAGCAAATATTTCAGGAAGGTCCAAACAGGTTGCTCTGTGCCCTATTCCTTTTGCCAGTAAACCCTGGGACCAGAAGGGCAATAGGGCAAGTAGCTGGCAGCATGGCTGCTGATTCTTCTGAATAAATTAAAATGGTGATTCAAGACTGCTTTGAGTGCCTGGGTCTCTGTGACAAAATAGCCATCAGTTGGCTAATATACTACAAGGTGTTGCAACAGTGAAAGCTGCACAGATATCCTGGTAAAAAGGGGTCAGGAAAAGGCAGCTGTTGCAGAGAGATGGCTCTGGTAACTCCAATTACCTGTCCCATGGGACTGTCTGTCTAACTCAACAGATGGCATCAGCTTCACCGATACTACACTAACATGGACTGTGCCAAGTGTTATCCCCACATTAGTGGTTCAAGAATCCACTTTTCTGTCTAAAAACATTGTAATGGGAGCTGATGATCAAGTCATAGTAAATCCAGAGGAGAAGAACTACTTGGTGGAGCACAACGAGACACACATCAGAGTAACTGTCCCTATTGGAGCAGAAGGCGGCAAGCTAAAGGTTAGTATGAAACTGCCACACATGAACACATTTGAGGGCCTGTACCATGGAAGATGTTTCTAAATCAAATCATGATCATTCCAAATACTGATTGATTGCTGCTTAATATATGTAGATACAGTGAATATTTGAAGACCTAGATGCTCCGTCTCCATGTTTTGAAAACACTTACTCAGGAACTAAGAATCTCTGATTATAAAACATGATAGAAGCAAGTAACTGCCTTTTGTTAATAATCTATAAGATATATTAATAAATTAAGAGTGAAGGGATTCCGGGACACTGGAATTCAATTGTCTATGTTGTTAAACATGAAACTAGTCCTTGTAAACTCCTTACCTGGCTCAAGGAGTAATTTCCCAGCCAATTTCCATGAAGACAACATTAATTAGCATGGGACCTGCTTTGAACATAGTTTATTTTTCATGAATCTATAATTTACAGATACAAGGACAAAGCAAAAAAAAATGTTCAGTAAAACAGAACAGAATGGTTTGAGTTGGGAGGCACCTTTAAGGACCATCTCATCTAGACTCCCCTGCCATGGGCTAAAACATCTTTCACTAGATCAGGTTGTTCAAAACTCCATCCTACATGACCTTGGACACCTAGAAAGGAGCTGGTATAGTAATATTCCTACAAGTCTCTTTATCAGTTCCATTTATGAAGATGACATTGGTGTGATTTTGACTTACTCCCTTCAGAAGTTCACGTTTTTGTGTATCAGTGGATCCTCACATCCCCTATGTGTATCAATGGATCCTCACATCCCTTATGTGTATTGTAACACCAGACAGGCTAAGAAGTGTTAGAAGCACTGAGAAACTTTCAGAGCAAACTGGGACAGAATGGGAGACATGACTGGTAATCCAGGGATGGTAAACAAAAAACAAATGTGGTGACATGCTAAATGTAATGAGGACACACCCACAAACCTGACACGCTAAATGTAATGAGGACACACCCACAAACCTGACACTTCCTTATTGAGAATCTCCGCAGTATCTGAGCCACACATGGACTAGACAAATGGGCTAAGCTAACAAACCAACAAGCTCCCCTAACAAAATCCATCCCAAACTGTACTAGTGCATCATTTTCTAGCGTAAGAATTTTAACCATATTCAGTCATCCCTTTATTGAGCTATTGAGAATGAAGACTTAATCACACATTTTACTTCCTAGAGCTCCGTATCTGGTGGTGTATATGGAGTAATTTACAGTATCAACTTGTTCTTGGAGCACACGTGGACAGATGCAGGTTGGCAAACCACAAAGTATACAGTCTTCAAATCCATCACTACACCTTTCATGCCACAAATACCAACTGTTATTAACAGTAAGTCATTCCTCTCATTGTCTTTTAACAATCTTTTGCTGTGTTATACATTGTTCCAGCTTACCTCTGCCACACCCTTACATTCACCTCAATTTTCTCAACTCCCACTCCCAATATGCTCACTAAAGTCAAGATTCAAGTATTATACATATGAAAAAAACCCCCAAACCACAAAGCTTTAGCCTTAATTTATAAGTTGATGATAAAAACACAAACATTTCTTTTGCATTAACATCCAGATTTTCCCAGTGAGCACTGGGACCCTCGAATAAAGATGTGATGCACACTTATCACGCTGGGAAGAAGAATCGCCTGAGGACAGTGTTCATTGATGGCATTTTCTCCCCCAAACTGCCTGCATTTGTTACCTTGGCAGCACACTGAAATCACTGGGCCATCCAGTATGGCAGTCACAGTTTTTAAATTATATTTTCCGATGCACTGAGGCACTAAACATATTTGGAGCTGTCTGGAAAAGTGATGTAGAAAGAAAAAGGAGCCTCTTAGCATACATTATGATAGTTTTTCCATATTTTATGTGGCTGAATTAGATTCTAGATTTCTTCATAGGAAAGTCATTGCACATCACTGTCCACCTCTAGAAAGTCACTGAACCTACTTTCTATAAAATTGTATGTATTCGTTGTTAATCTCCTGCAGCTTGAAGCAATTCTCATGTACTCAGAGTATTTCAGATCTGACTAGAATACAAACACTCATTAATCAGAGCCATTAAAGAGATGGCTGTTGGCTAAGTTTCCTGGAATTTCAATGGGAGGCCACCCCAACCGCCTTGGTTACTTGATCCACATCAGCAGTAATTTGATGTTCTCTCCCTGCAGATACTGTGCCAGAGGAACGGCTTTTTAATGTTGCATTTGGACACTTTCTTCCCGATGTCTCTCTGGTGGCAATCGCAATAGGAAATGTGCCATTTACCCCGAGGGAAGCACAGTACCACGGGCTCAAAGTTTATGAAACTCTCTTTTCTAATAGAACAAAAGGGTTTATCCTGGAAGTCTCTTTTGATGATCCATATGTTCTAAAAGAGGTAAGATACAGCAGGTCACTTCGGCAGCTGAGTGGAGGAGGTGGGGCAGTCCCTTTGCAGAACACGCCCTGGCTTTTATTAACCAACAACTGTTCCTCAATCATAAAGGTGTCAATGAATCTGCGCTTATCTGATTTAAGATTAGAGGCTTGTATGTGTCTACTTCATTCTCTGTAGGTCTCTAGGAGACACACAGTATCAAGTGTGATTAGATGGGATGAAATATCACTTTATTTTAGCCTGTCAGCATAGCTAATGTCTGAGTGCACACCCAACAGGAAGAGGCTTGTCAAATCAGTATTAGATGCTGTCCCTTGAAACAGGAGAGTCTTGGAAAAATAAATCAATTACTGCAATACTGCAAACACCAGTTACCAACATCCAGTAACTGCTGAACCTGTGTTTGTGCAGAGACATTTAACAGCTGGCACAGGCTATGCCCCATGTGAGCAAGTATGGGCAAGCTCAGGGTATTCTAAATGGCATTTTGTTGAGCTTCAGACCATTTGTAATCTAAATATTTGTAAAAAGTATAGACTCACAGTGGGATTTCAGCCTCTCATTTCAGTGGGAGGATGCTTAACTGCAAGTCCTCTACCACTGTTCCAACCAAACCACGCAGAGCTATGATGCTATTTTCTGTTACAAGGAACAACATTGTGAAAGCACAGAATCAGGCCTTGTGCAAATAGTTTTCAGGCTGCAGTCAAACCACAGTTAAATTGCATTAAGGATCAAAGCAAGCCAAAAAAGTTCAGAAGTATTTCTTTCAAGTTGAACACCGGGTTTTGCTTTGGGAGGACTTTTAGTGAAGTAAAAGAGGATATTGAGAGGGATCTCTCATAGCATCTCCTCACACCTTCTGTTTAACCAGTTACTTACTCTCCCAGGTTCAGCCCTCACTCTGAGTAAAGAAGAATGGGGATTTGGACCTGGTTCTCCCTCTGTGAGCTCTTTCACCAGTGGGTTACAGAGGAACCACCACTGTATTCACTTGTGCCTCCATCTTCTGACCAGCACGGCATTCTCCACATTTAAGTTTGGCTGAAAGAGCTATTGAATCCAGGCCAGATTTCTGAATAGTTTTAGGCCAGCTGAAGCAATGCTTTTGGAGGCTGAGATATTTGCAGGGGAGAGGAGGGTGTTGGAATAATTATTTAGTATTGCTCAGGATATACATGCCTGTCTGTGCTGGAAGCCATTGCTGCTGCAGCCTTACACTTCCCTCTCTTTCAGTATGTGAACAGAAATGAAACAAAATACACCCTCCTGGTTAACTACACCCTTAGCATGGGGGAGGAGATGACACTCTACTATCATGCAGCAGAGGTGGAGTGTGTGATTGCTGACATTGGTAAGCTTTCCCCTGATATTAACTGGTTTGCATCAACAGCATGGATCAGGCTTTCATTGAACTCAGTGAGAACAGCATTAGAGTGAGGATGAGAGCTTTGGGGAAAACCCCACCCTTCCATAGCTCATTGTTGGTAACAGCCAATTTGCTGCTTTGCTGATGGCAGCTCTTCTGCGTCCTGGCAAGACAGTCTGCCCTCGAGACTCTGAGAGCAATAAAACAAGCATGTAGAAGTTGGCTTGCAAACTCGGTGAACAAGAGGCCTCAGAACTTGAACATACAACATACATCTCCTGGCAAAATCTTCACACGTTGCTACAAGTTTCAGTTCACCCTCAAACACAATTCTGCCTCTACATCCAGGGCAAAACTTAACTGACTCAAATAAATTACTGTGATCTCCAAAGACAACATTTCTGTAAGGAGAAATTATCCACTAAGAGCTGTACTTAGAAGGTTACTGAAACAGTCAGGATGTCTGATTACTATTTTCTCAGTTTTTTTAGATTTTTGGATGCCACAAAGGTGACAGTATCCTCACTGTCCTATTTTATCTTTGAAGTAACTCTTGATTCAACTCAAAGAAGGCTCATTAAAAAAATATATTTACATACATAGCTCTGCTTGCCTTACTGAAAGAGAGAGTAGTCCTGGGAAACAAGCTGGAAGGCCACTGCTAAAGCATGAGGATTCCCCCTTCCACAAAAAGTGAGCTGCTGCATCCACAACACAGCGAAGGCCCTGGGGACAATGCCAGCATGCACATAACAGGCTGCTGGGTTTTTTACCCTTGATAGAAATCCCTGCTTGGGCAAAAAATGATTGCACAAACTTTCCTTTGGTGCTAACTCCTCATCCCACCTTCTTCCCGCAGAACTACCAGAAGCAGTTGGCTACTGTGATGAAGAAAACCTGTATCTAACCCTCCCTACTTTTGGCTTGCACCAGTATTGGGACCTGTATCTTGGTAACATGCTCCTGAACCAACATGTTGCACTCAACAATGGGTATCTTGCAGCCACCAATTCTACACACCTGATCTTGCAAATACCTCTGTTTGCTGTGGGAGTTACCTATGAGGTACAAGAACTGTTTTGCAATGCCTTCTTTGAAGCATGTAGGACTGTCTGCTCACACAGAATCCTACAGTCATGGTTTGTAGTGCTGTGGCATTGCACATATTGAAAACCCTCCAGAGGAAAGGACTCTAAGCCAGTGCAAGTAGGACAAGAGGCATTGGACATGGACCCTTCTGGTAATGCCATGTATGATGCAATTTGCAGTGCTCACATGTCTCTAAAAAGATATGCACCGAGTCTTCAAAAACAAGCTCCTCAGTATTTTTAGTAAGATGAGGCAAAATGTCCCATCTGCACTGAGCCAGAAACAATATTTCAATATAGGTTTTATGAAAGAAGCTCTTTTAAAGGAACATTTTGTAGAACTATTAAGAAATGGCAGGGGAAAATTGATGCTGTAATAAACATCTGAACTATTCTAGAGCAATGAGCCAAAAATTATGTTTGTGACAGTGACTGATAAATTCATACATGAAAACTTCTGCCTCCATGTTGTATCATGCTTCAGTCTTCACACCGACTTAACTCTTATGACTTGTTAGTATTCAAGTGGCACAAACTAAAGAGCAGAACTTCGTACATGTGGATGACATACTCTTCCATCTCTTCTTTAACAGGAAGTGTCCTTTCAGAAAATCAAGGCAAGGTTCGATGTTGTCCTAAGGAAAGTGAGAACTATGGAGACCTTACAGATGTTCTCCGTTAGCTGCCATTTTAATTCTTCAGAATTTATAAGTAAGTTATGCAACTGATCAATCAATGGAAAATATTTGTGATTCTTCCCTAGAGTTCATAACCAACTCTGACTTTCTCAGTATGCCACCCAGATGGTACCATAATGATATCTGCCCAAATGAAGACAGTTCCTGCCATTGACATGAGTAAAACCAAACTAAGGGACAGCTCTTGCAAGCCTAGAGAGTATAATGAAGCACACGCCTTCTTCAAGTTCCATGTCACTACCTGTGGCACTTCTGTAAGGGTAAGACAGTGGCTGGAGCAGATACACCTGCTGGAAGACTCTGTCTGTCCTGCTTTGTCTCTTTTGTTCCCCTACCCCAGCTGCTGAGAAGATTCAATTTTTAATGAGCTTCCCATATGCACAGTTTGAAGGTGACCACATTATTTATGAAAATGAAATCTCTTATGAGAAAGAGACTCTCCCAGCACAGAGCACACCGACTATCACAAGAGATCCAGACTACAGGTATGAGCTGCTTCTCACTGACAATACTCATTTTGGTACAGCCTCTGGAAAGTACAGGTGAGCATAAAAATTACTCTTTCTCCTATCCTAGACTAACAGTCTTGTGCTACTATCAAGCAAAAGAGACCCTCGTGTTAGGGGCCTTCGTTAGTGATTCAGCCACATCATCTCCCTTTGGCTCTGGTACAGCGGCACCGAGATCAAATACTGCAGGTGGGCAATTCTCCTCCTCCGTTTTCAAACCTCTCTGATTTTTTCAGTCATAAGTTCCCTTGCTAAGACATGCCCCGCTTTCTGCTAAGGAACCACACTAACATTTCCTTTTCTGCAGCATACAGAAGGATAAGACAAGCTCTGAATGTAGTTTCAAGAGTGTCCAAAGGTAAATCTCTTCCTATGAAAATCAGAAAATTTTCAGAAGTATTTAAGTTTAAATAAAATTAAACAACAAAAAAAATTCCCCTGATGTTTTCTCGAGATGAATCTTTCATGGAGTTCTATGAGCCCAACATGGTCATACTCAAGAGATCTGTGGAGCCTGTGTTTCTTGAAGTGGAGCTGAAAGATGAGAGCCCCAGTGTTGAGTTATACCTGGAAAACTGCTGGGTAACCAGATCTCTGGACTTCAACAGCACCCCAAGATGGAACATCACTGTGGATGGGCAAGTAATATTAAGTGAGCAATGTGCCCATTAGCAAAGCCCTAATTTCTTCTAGGTCTGATGATTTTTTTCTCTCAAATAGGTGTGAGATTCATGGCAGTGAGTATGCTGCAGAGTTCTGCCCAGTACCTGTTAGCCCCAGAGTCGGGCACCCTTCTCACTTTAAAAGGCTGGCAGTGAGGACCCTGACACAGCGACTGGAACAGGTAAGACTAAGGGAAAGGTTCACCTCCTACTCAGGGACCCTATCCTTGAAGCATCTGGACAATACTTTCAGTCATATGGTTTAGTTTTAGGTAGTCCTGCAAGGAGCAGGGAGTTGACTTGATGATCCTTATGGGTCCCATCTGACCTGAGATTCTATGCTTTAAAAAATAATTGATTTAAACACCTCACAGATTTAAGACCTAGTCAGCATTCAACACAACTAGCCTGACAGGTGCCCAGCTTCAATTTCGTTCTCAAACCTCTGCAACACAGTTGACTTACGATTGGACAGTCTGGAGTAAACAAAAGAATTTGGTATGTAAATATGATTTTTATATGTTTCTGGCTTTGTGTAGGATTAGATTCATACCACTTCAGCTCAAAATGTTTAGAGCAGAAATGTCAATGAAAGCTCTAATATCCACATGAAGTTCATCTCTGTTGTCTCCCATCTGTCCCAGCCACTTATCCGTCTCCTTGGATGCCACCCCAATGGGTAGGGAAACAGAGGCACGTGGCTTTAGTATTAATTTTTGAGATTCTGTTCTCTTCTAACAGGACTAAGTAGAGCAAAGAAAACCCCAGGACAGCCACCTGAGGGTACTTTGCTCCTATTGCACCCAGCTGAGTGGACTATATATCCTGACTACATGCATTGGTGCCAGCCATGGCAGTGCTCCTGCCTGATCAACTTAAGTAACTGCATCATTTTTTGACTCAGCCTTTCATAAGCAGCTCAACTTGCTAGAAATGAACATGATGAAATTCTGGCTTGTGTTGCTTCCTAAGTGTGCAGCTGCATCTAGCACCAGATTGAGTTTCTGTCTAGCTTTGATACACTGCAGCACATGAGGTTTTAACTTCTCATGTCTCAGCCTCTCAGTTACCAAACTGCCTAAGGTCTTCTTTGACACCAAATTTAAAATTCAAGGCAGTTTCACCTAGAAGATACCACATGGAAGCATTCAGAGAAGCCTAAATCTAATCAGCTGTAGTTTCTGCAAAAGGAGAGCTCTGCAAAGTGGGATGTGATATAGACCAAACGACACTTTTTCTCCTTCTCAGGTGTATGTGCACTGTTTGGTATCAGCGTGCTCTCCTTCCAACACACCACCTGGCAGCACCTGCAGAGGACGGTGCAGCTCAAGCAGGGAGAAGAAGGGTAGGTGTGCAGGAGAAAAAGCCACTGCAATGCACCCTGATGTTTTTCAGGGATTTAGGAGCTCTGACTTTGGCATCTGAAATGCCTCAGACATGAACTGTGAACACTGACGTTACCTTTAAGTTCATAATGTGTAGCATGTATATATCCCTTAAAAATCACACAATTACAGTGTGTATCATTCTCAGCCTTTCCAGGTCACCATTCAGCCAATCTCCAAGGCTATGTACTTGCTGGACCAGTATCGATTGTTGCTCCAGATCTAAGATGACACAACTAAAGTGCATTTGGTAAGAACACCAGGCCCTGCATACTCGCCTAGAGATGTCACCATGCTTTGTGTCACAAGCGATGCATAGCCTGTCCTTCAAGACCTCAGAAATAAAATATATGGGACAAGAACTAGACAACAGACATGGTTTGCAGTCTCCAGGTCTAAGCTTCAGCCTGTGAGAGAGGGAAGGAGGAGAGCTGCCTGCCAAGGCAAACACAGGTGGCGTGGCTCTGGAGCAGATGCCAGCAGCAGAGCAGGGCATGTTGGAGTTGGGCCACAGAAGGCACTTTTGAGGCCAGGTATTATTTCAACAGGTTTTGAACAGGGCTACCCCCAGTCTGAAAGAAAATGGATCCAAAATTTTAAAAACAAACACAAAGTCACCGGCATATTCCAAATTCTTTTGAGCAGCCCAAATCCTTCAAAGAATTTAGGGTTTAAGCTCTAGTTTCATCTGCCTTTGGAGAACCAGAGCTGCTCAGCTGTGCACACCAGCATCACTCCTCACTTCAGTCCGTGTGTGTCTCTTCAACAGCACCTAAAGGCTCTGCTGTGCTGCCTGCTTTCCAAACGTTGCCTCTGAACACAGGAGCCACCTCTTCCAGGAACCACCAGAACTATCTTTTGGAGTGACAAGACCCAGTTGTGGGACAGCACTGGAAGGTGCTCGGGTCTGCTAACAGGATCAGTAAATCTTGTAACCTTCTGCCTCTCTGCACAGGCTACAGAATAAAACTCATCAGAAAACGACCCAAGGTTGCAAAATAACACTTGTTTCTTCCAGCTGTTGAAATGTGGACTTACAGATAAATAAAATTATTCCAGCCCTGATTACAGCTGCTTCTTGTAATGTCTCATAAAGTGGCTGCCAATTGTCCCAACTGAATGTTAAGTGAAAATCTGAAAAGTCCAATTAAAATACATTAGAGCAATGTAAGCAGAGAACATCTCACCAATGTGCAACAGCAACCATCTGGTGTACCAACACTGGCTTCAAAGAGCCAAGCAATCTGCTGCCAAGGGCCTTTTTCACATGCACCATAATGACATATGGTTGTTTTCTCATTAATGCATATTTGTGTCTATATCATTACATTGACTTGAGAGTCTTGGAAACCTGTTAGTTCCTAATTTTCCTTTCACCTGCCCCCATATGGAAAAAGCTAACTCTCCAATATGGGAGTAGAAGGATTGTCTAATATGAGCAGAAAGGACAACTACCTGGTATTTTGTTTTCCGTGCACACAGAAAGCCTTTCTTTTTATTATGAGTTTTTAGAGATCAAGTACAAACCTGACCCATGACCACCTGTCATCACTCTCAGGATGTGCTGTAGCTGCAGGTGTGGCTGCAGCACGTGTAGTTGTTCAATAGCAGTGAAGAGGGGGTGAGCGTGCTGATGCCAATGCCCACACACGTGTGCAGTCTCCCGTGGGTTTGCAGAGCACACGTGTGCATTCTCCAGGGGGTTTGCCCACCTCCTGTGGCCACTCCCTTCCCAGGCTGCCTGGTTAGTGCATACACGTGCCCTGCTTCACAAACACTGTGATCATGTCTGAAATGGTGCTGAATAAATGCCATCTTAAAGCTGCATCTGCCAAAGGAGTAAGATTTGTAAAAAGGCATGGGAGGGTGCTGAGACCCCAAGACCCCCCAGCAGCTGCCTGGATGGTGCCTTGCTATGCTGTACAAGCAGTGCACTCTGCTGTCCACAGCCAACACTGCAGAGCCTAGCAAGTTACAGCTCTCAGCGTTTGCCAGGAGAGCACATCCCCTATTTTTAAAAACAGTAACAAACTCATCAGTTTAGGTTAACCTTCTGTTAATCTAAAAAACAGTCCTTTAGAAATCTGTAAATTGGGATGAAGGGAAAAAAATAATGACCAAGTGCTAGCTCTTCTTTTCTCAGCACTCTCGGGACACAGCCCAGTTCCACAAGGACAAGTATCAGGTCTGCAGCCTTGCAGAGTAGATTCAGGTGAGCTTGTCTGCAGCAAGTGGGATACAATAGATCTTCCCTTTTTGCCCTGGAAAGTCAGGAAGGGGTCCAGCAGGATTTCATACCCATTCACCCACCATCTGATAGATTAAGAGACTTTTTTCTAACAGATGCATTGAAAGAGAGAGGTAGAAGGGGAGACAGACCTGCATTCTCATTTCAACAGGCATTTCAGGTTTCCACCTTCCCACAGACAAGCCAGAACTATTCCACATCCTTGCTCTCTTCCTCCTGCCTTGGCTGCTGCTCATGGTAGATGTTTTTCACACTAAATCACACAATGTGTTAGAGGTAGGCATTTACTGTTTACCTTTGAGGGTGTCTTTCCCAAGTTGTGATTCAGCCATGCTATTGTATGTATTCCTAGGTTCACCTGGGATTATTTCCTCCTCTCAGGTGTTGCAGGTGGAACTTCAGCACCTAACTTCTGTGCTAGATTGCAGTTTAAGCCTATGCACTTAAATGCTTTCTTGGATTGTCTTTCAGGAACCACTCTAGTCAAACCACTGTAGTTGAACAAGCCTTCATTATTCAGCCAATGACAAGAAAAAGAACTGGAAAAGTAGTTATTCTAAATGCAAAGAGGCACACAAGAGTTCCCGTACTGGGGCATCCCAGCCTGGAAAACATTGATTAGCCTCTTCCATAGTAAAAGTAGTTAGGTTGAAACCTACTGTTGTGATGTCTGGGACAGAGCTGTTCCTTGCTGGGAGACCAGGATAACCTTCAGGTCCATTTCATGTCCTTGTTATACAACACAAAGTGGTGAATGATGAAAAATCTGATCATCATGAGCTGTGGTAAGTGATGCTTTGGGCTGCATCCAATCCCTCCAGGCTCATGGGATCCTACAGGGAAAATCTAGGAAATAATCTTCAGAAACAGACTAGAGTTCTACTCAAATGATCATAACATGCTGCTAGATGGGGCCTCCACCTTGACCAGATCTCACAGGAAACTTTTTTCATAAAAAGCAACCAGACCTTTCACTATCCATGAATGCCACTGACTGAGGTCAAATCTGTTTTATTGATCCAGCTCCTGCCTCTATCAAAAGGATCCTTTTACTAGCAGTCATCAATTTGAACAATATTTTTGCCTTTCTGAATCCTTTCTGTTCTGACAGTCCACAGGGAGCATGACCTGCACAGCTGAGCTCAACTCATGAACATTCATTCCCCACAAAATTTGAGTAGTGCACCTTTCACTCCTGTCACTTTTTACCAAGGTCACCTACTGACTAGGGCAGTGCACAGTATGGACCTCAGTTTTAACAGCCAAAGATTTTCAGGCTTTTAATGCTGACTTAACCCCTGTTGTTCACTCAGAAGGAAGGCATGTGGAAAAGGAACATACTCTGGCCACCTGATGACCAAACCCTTTGCCCTCAATGTGATGCAGCTCTCCCTTTGGAAAGGCTCTCCTTGTTCCCCATGCCCCATCTCACATTAAACGTGTATGAAACACTTCTCAGGCTGCTCTGTGCCCTGCTAATCTGGGATTTTGTCAGCTTTTCCCACCTTTCTGCAAAAGCAAGGGAAAGGCCCTGCAATACTGCCAGCTGTGTGACAACTCCTCCTCCTGTGTTCCAGTAGGACAAATAAAGTCCTAGAGAAAAGCATAGGGTGATGATGTTACTCTTTGTCATTCTGTAGTGTATTAAGGAAATAATGTATTTTTTTAAGTTTAGATGTAAATCACGAGATGGGAGCAGTTACTCATTGCCGTATTAGCCCCAGCTATGGGGAACAAAACAAACCGAGGGGCTGCCAGTATCAGCTGCGTGAAGGAAAGAGTCAAGGGCTTTGGGGGAGTAGGTTTATAGGCCAGAAACTTTGGGAAAGTAGAGAATTTTTCATGTCTGAAACACTTCTGACCAGAGTAAAGACAGTCAGCATACATTAGCAGTAACCACTTGTTCGACTTACTGGTGCAGCCCCATGACCTTGACTAGCAAAGGCTTCACAAGTGCAGTGGAAGGGGCAGGACCGACCCCAGTGTCCCAGGGGTGTGGAATTCTCACACAGAGACAAGCCCTAAAGCCCTGTGAAGGCATAAACTCAGGGTACCTCTGCATTGTGGAGCACCCAAAGCACACAACCCTGCTCCTTTTACAGGCTGAGGTTGCCTGAATTTCACCAAACATTACATTAGAACAATTTTATTACTCTCCATTAGACTTTTAAACTATTACAAACAGGAAACTTTGCAGGACAAGGGAGTTTACTAAATACATCCTCCTCTTTGATATTCAGGTTTTTTAATGAGTAATGGTGGTTAATACCCTTTCAACAGGCCTGAGTGAAAGAACACCATATACCACTATTTAATAATTTCAGACTGAAAACCTAAATTAGTTTTGTGATGCAAAGCCAGAGAACTAAGTGACTCGTGTACAAGTGAAAGGGGAACATGTGAAAACCTTACTGGCCAAAACTACTTTGAAAGAATTCCAAATGACGATGAAATGCACAATGACAGTTTGTCCTTTCACAGGAGACACGGAAATACTGTGGAGAACTGGCAATACAATCGCTCCCAGCCCAGTGAAATATTTCTGTGCCAATGACTGCGCAAGAAGCAATTAAGAAACATTCACAAAACACACCACAAACTGGAATATTATCTCTAGCATCTTTGTTTTCTAAAATATTTATTCACTGTTTTGATTATCTATATCCTGTCATTTAGAGTTCCGTGCAGAACCACATCTGTGATCTCGCTTGTCACAGTAAAACTTTATAGGTCATGTTCAACTGTTCTTTTCCATTTTCTTGGCATGGTCAGTCAGGAACATGTTTAATTCTAGCTCATCTTCTCACCATCAACCAAGAGTTGGTATGAATTCTCACTTTTTAAGACTGAGACGGCATGAAGTGTCTGCGGTCAGGAAATTATCCATGTTTTTTTCTGGAGACAGAGCTCTAAGACAAATGGAAAGCAAAGCATGTGCTTAATATATCCAGAAAAGTCCAAAATTAAGACTTTTGGGGGAAAATGGCCACTGTCTACGTTCCAAACTGCAAATAGTCACATCCTGCTATCATGCATCATATTTATTTAACTTCAAATTGCTTCAGTGAAGTGTCAAGAACAAGAGAGGCAAATGCAGGATTTTCTCAGCCTTGTGTTTCAAATTTGCTCATTGTGGCTGGTGCAGTTTCACCCCAATGCTGAAAGTGATCTCAGTGAGGCTGCTGTGAAGGACATCCAGAAGCTCCAGTCTGCTCCCGTGACTCACCCAAAGGGTCTCACCATCTTCAGTTAACCCTGTGCTTGTGCAGGCTCGGGATCATCCACAGAGGAACTCACCATAAGAAGCATAATGTCATTGGCATCATTTTATTTAAAAAACAAAATCCTAAGGCTCATATGGGCAATCAGAGAGCAATTATTTTATTAGAACTTGTGTTGCTATGAACCTGCAAGTGTTTCTTGCTGGTGGTTTACAGATTTCAGTAATGGTCCCTCCTATGATGCGAGAAATGAGGCTGTCTGTGTATTCACAGCCAGTTCCATCAGATGGATTTCACACTGTATTTTTCAGGTAATTGATCTTTTCAATAAAGAGAAAACCATGATTCCTCCTGTGAATATTTTCTACAGTCAGCTCTTTGCAGACAATGATAAGATAAAAAGCACATATTAATTTTTATTATTTCAGTTACTAATCTGGCCCAAACTTTTACAATAGGATTAAAAAATATAGGTATGCTCTGTGTGAATAAACATACAAAGGACTGAATTCTCATACCACATTCCTCGTGCAAGGTACAGATGGTGTTACCTAAAAAGATCTCATTGTTTTAGTTAAGTGTTTCTGAACACAGAAACACTCTGAAATGAAATTCAGATTCCATAAAGATCTCCAGGTCAACATCTTATAATAAACAATTGCTTTAGGGTTAAATAAAATATAACATTTTCATGTGGACAAGCACTATCATTATTATACAAGCTCCAATCATAAGTATTTAAATGTTTTGTGTAGTTTGATTTTTCCTCCCCATTAAAGACTGTTTAAAACGATCTGTGAATGTATAAGTAAGTTTTAGTAAGAGAATTACAGCTTTCATTTACTGCTATTGAGCTTCCATCATCTTTATAAAGTAATTCTGTACAAAATCCATACACTTCTCCCAGAGATCCAACACTATACTTACCCTCAACATTAACAGTAACCAAATCCAGTTTATTTTGCAATCATAATCTATTTTTAACTTATTTACCCAAGAATGAGGTTTCTTCAGTAGGTCACAACAGATGTAAACAATCTTGTGTTTCATCCATCAATTACAAATATCACTTGTTTGGCAGCATTTTCACACCACTAGCTGTATTTTCAATACCCACGCTTCTGTTTTGCTTCTTTATCAAGAATAGCCTGTTTCAGACTCAATGCAGCATCTTCAAACTGGGGGTTTAACTCTAATACTTTCCTGAAATCTTTTATGGCCTCATCAAAGTCTCCTGTTAAAAAAAAAAAAAAAGTTATCTTCCTGTATCTGTTCAAACCCACAAGCCACAACTGAAGAACATCTCCTAGCACTTTCGCTAACAAAAAGTAGGAGCTGTACTTACTGGATGTTTGGATTCTCCAGAGGCCCAAGTGGGAGTCAAAGGGTTTCACAGCAAGAACAGTGTGTATTTTTGAACCTAAAAGACTTAAGGCTCAATTCAGCCAGATTATTAACTAAAGGAGAGAAAGGAGCCAAAAGCCCCATGCGAACAGCCAGGCTGCCTTACACCTGGCACACTGGCACACAGCTTCCCAGCTGGCGCCCATGGTCTAGCTTCATTCCCCCAGTGCTCCCTCTAGTCACTCAGCTTCTGTGTCTGGACTTTGCAATGGCCAAGCTCCAACAAAAGACACAGGGTTATCATTTCCTATGGCACAGTGAAAACCTGGACAGGAAATTCCCCAGAGGTGGCTGGCAGGCAACAGGAAGTTGAGAAGGCTGTGCTCACTGCTTGGGAGATGCTTCATCTCAGGTTTAATGGCAGTGTTTGGAACTGGCTTGTTTCACCACAATGTAAATAATTCCAGAACTGAAACTGCACCTTTCCCCCTATTTTTCACTGAATAGCATAATTTCGAATGAACAGGAGCACATGCAGAAACAGAATATGCCAAGCTGGAAGGGACCCACAAGGATCATTGAGTCCCGCTCCTGGCGCTGCTCAGGACTGTCCCCAAGAGTCACACCACGTGCCTGGGATCACTGCCCAAACACCTCCTGAGCTCTGTCAGGCTTGGTACTCTGACCACTGTCCTGGGGAGCCTCTTCCAGTGCCCAACCACTCTCAGGGTGAAGAACCCTTTCCTGATATCCAACCTAAACCTCCCCTGATACAACTTCAGGCCATTCCCTGAGGTCCTGTCATTGCTCACCACAGAGCAGAGCTCAGTGCCTGCCCCTCCTGTCCCACTCACGGGGAAGTTTGAACTGCGATGAGGTCTCTGCACACATGGGGTGGGCTCACAGCCCAAGATCATGTCCCTGCCGTCCCAACGTCCCATCCCAAGATCCCGACCCTGCAAGCCCGAAGTCCCATCCCTGCCATCCCAAGGTCCCCTCCCTCCCATCCCCAAGTTCGTGTTCCTCCCAGCCCAATATCCCAGTCCATGCCATCCCAAGATCCCTTTCCCTGCCATCCCAAGATCCCGGTCCCACTCCGCACTGTCCCCGCCCCGCCCTGTGCCGTGTCCCGTGTCGTACCCAGGCGGTACAGCACCAGCCCCCGGTTGTAGTAGGGCACCTCGAAGCCGGGCAGGCACTCGATGGCGGCCGTGTAGTCGCGCAGGGCGGCGGCGAACTCCACGCTCCGGTACCGCGCCTGCCCGCGCTCGTTCAGGGCCGTGGCGAGGGCGCGGCGGGCGCTGCGGGCACACACCGAGCGGCGTCAGGGGGAGCCCTCCCTGCCCTGCCCTGTCCTGCCCGGCCCTGCCCTGCTGCCCCCTCACAGCCCTGCGCGGCCCGGCCCTGCTCTGCCCGGCCCGGCCCTGCTGCCCCTGCTCTGCCCGGCCCGGCCCTGCTGCCCCTCACTGCTCTGCCCTGCCCGGCCCTACCCGGCCCCCCTGCCCTGCCCCGCCCGGCCTCACCCCGGGGGGCTGCCCGCGATGAAGCGGCTGCAGAGCTCCTCGGCCGCCCCGAGCCGCCCCGCCGCCAGCTCGGCCCGCGCCGCCGCCAGCAGCGCCCCCATCTCCCCATCCACCTCCCTCTCCCCCTCCGTCTCCCCCTCCCC
>WBMV01016876.1:2152756-2197895 GCA_013396655.1 Campylorhamphus procurvoides | reverse complement strand
CGCCATGGCCCGGCCGTGACGTGGCGGAAATGGCGGGCCCGGCGCCGGCGGAAAGGGAACTCCAACACGGTGGCGGGCACGCGAAATGCAGACATAGTTTCATGTTTTCCATACAAACTGTATGCTGGGCTGTGTGAGAAAAATATATTTTATTGAATTTAGTGAGGATGCAAATATCTGTGAGATAAAGAAGTTTAGCAGAAAAAGGAAAGTCTATTTCAGCACGCGCTGGGTGCTCCGGCCAGGAAGGTCCGAGAACCACGTCCCCACCCCGAAAATGATACTTTTTATGTGTCCCCAGGGTCCCACCTTGTTAGCATAATGAGAGGAGGGGGCCTCTTCTCCCGATTGGGTTTGGTGTGCCCCCTGTGCAGGGAGACCGGGGCTCCTGGTGAGAATGACCCCTCTCCTCTCCACACAAAGGGCCTGTCCCGTGGCAAAGTCTTGTTTCGGCCACATCTTTATCTACTTTCATAATTCCCTATTCCCGAACACAAATTGTCCCTGGCACCAGCCCCAGACAGGACCTGGTGCCTTACAACTTCTGCGGTACACCTAAAAAAATAATTCCTGAGTTAATGAACTATTTGCTTGTAATAAACCCATGTTTTTTATTTCTCACAGGCTGCATCAAAGAGGTGTGATGAGCGGGTCTGGGGAGGTGGTTCTGCCCCTCCACTCCTGTGGCACACAGAGGACGGGGATCTGCCATGGAGACAGCAGGAGGGCTGGAGCAGCGCTCCTTGGAGACAGGCACAGAGCTGGGAATGCTCAGCCTGGAGGAGAGAAGGCACCAGGGAGACCTTACAGCACCTTCCAGTACCTAACGGGGCTACAGGAGAGTGGGAGAGGGACTGTTTACAAGGACATGGAGTGACAGGACAAAGGGGAATTGCATTGTTCTACAACTATGATTCTATGAAAATGAGGTTTATCCTTTCCTGGCCTACGTTTAGGTAAGAGACATGACTGGCCCTGAAAGACAGTGCAGAAATGTGCCAGTGCACAGCGTGAATGTTGCAGCTCATGGCTCTTGCCAGGTACACAAATGCTGGCTGGTCCTGGGGAGAGCCCACCCTGTGCAGCAAGGACCTGCAGCACTTTCAGAGCAGAGGCTCAAATCCAGCAGTAGGTAGAACAGTACAATTCTAAGCAACACATAGTTCCTTAGACCTTTGTGTGTAACGAGCATGATCATTTAGGTCCTGAAATCTGTTCAGCTACTTGAAAAAAATGGCCAGATTCCAATTCGAAGGTTCATGGAGGTTTCCTTGACTGGTTGAAGATCATACCACCCAAGCTCAGGAACCCGGATACAGACAGACAGCACTGACTGTTGAGTGTTTTCAAGCCCTTTATTGCTATGGTGGGTTTAAATACACTTGGCCAAAGAAACCAGCACAAACATATGCCTATACTGGTATCATCACTCCAGTAACATGGTAGTACAAAAATGTATACAATATTATTATGAGAACTATTGTGGCATTATTTCAACTCAGGAATAGCTTCCTTCACAAAATTGTGAATTCTGAGCGAACCCAGTAACTATTTCCTATGGAATTACAGGCAAAAACATGGAGCCTACTCAGAGTAAAATGTATTAATATGAACCTACATTCAACTCACATGGTTTTGAAACTAGGCTCAATCTACAATAAGAAAAGATTTTACCTTCAATCTTTTTTTTTTTTGGTCATTTATTCACATAAATGTAACCAATAAAGGTTTCTCTTGTGGGTTTTCTGTTTTGGTTTTTTTAATGTTTCTTTAATAGCAGCATTATCTGCTACAATACAGTACCTGAGTTGTATTTTAAAATATAGTACACTGGTAACATGCTAGAGACTATTTTTAGGAGTCATACATGAGGAGAGACAGGCCTTTATCCTTAGCTATACTGTGCTGTGGCACAGAGGACAGGCCTTATAACTGAGTGCTTCGTTGGCTTTCATACAATGCTTACATACACTGCACATCCAGAACTGATACTCCAGGATAGGGTCTCCTGTTGCAACACATACAGGAAGTTTCCCATCTCCACTGTTAAAAGAAAAAAAATAAGAAGAGTAAATAAAGCTGAAAGAATAAAAATATGGTGTGCCAATGGTTAATTAGAACATATTAAATCACATAACACTTCACACAGCCAAACTGTTCACACAGCCAAATATGTAAATCTTCATACTAAAGAATGCCTGTCCCTAGAACCATAGAGTCAACAAATCAGGACCCGCAGATCCAGAAGATGGAGTGAAAAGAAGCAGCGAGGGCCAAATAAAGGTAAGATCTGGTTAGACACCTGCACTACTGTTATGCTTCTTCCTCTGAAGAGTCAACTTACAGCTGCTAGTGAGATTCTGTACAGCTGCACAGTAGGATCAAACAAGATGTTAAAATCCTATTTGCTAAAAGAAAATTGACTCACAATTTCCACAGTCACAAATTCCATGCTGTTAGCAGGAAATATATATCAAAGACACTATTGTGGGTATAGCCACTCCAAGGACTTAGCCCTTAAGTATGCCCTCCTTGCTCTATTTTCTTCACTTGACATATTGATCTTCTCACACCACATAGATTTAGGTAATTCACTAGAGACTTACTAGTTAATAATGGTTAAACATTCACTTGTGGATATTTGCATCACACCACAAAGGTGGTGCAAACAGTAACGTCATGTGACAGAGTATCAAAGGTCCTAAAACTCCTGTGCTCTACCTGCATTTCAAATTAAGGCAAAGTTACATCTTTATGCTCAGTTCCTCAAATGCAGTCAGTGTCTATTTTCACAAACAACACAGTGCTGTATTACCCTTTCTGCAGTTTGGCTGACACCTGCATTCATCCTTGCCCAATATTTGCTTTAAGCAGCAAAACATTTAATTAACTTGGTCACACACACAAAACCTGCTAAACCCAAAAATACAGACAGCAGCAGAAAAAAAGCTATAGTATTATTACACTATGATATAAAAATAAACCCACCTCTCAAGAACATCATCCAGATCAGACCTTTTGTTATACTTTGGACTGTATCTCGTGAATATCTCTAGAGCAAGGTCTTCATATTGTTGCCTCTGCTCTGGCCTAAGTGTTTCCAAGGATTCTAGTTTAACAAATGCTTTCGAGCAAGTATCAAATGCTCTGTTTGCACATGCACAGAGTGCCAAAAGGGAGTAGATTTCAACTGCAGGGATAACGTCTTCATAATCTCGCAAATGAAGGGCTAAAAAAGAAGATAAAAGGAAATCAAAGGAAATTATTACACATCTTCTGAGAAGTGTGAGCATTTGTATGAAATATTTGCTAGGAGGCAATATTTATCCTACAAATTGGACAAAATGAACCAAAGTCTTTTCATTGACATGACTATGAAGCATTGCTTTTTTAAAATAAATAAAATTAAGGGGATTTGACTGGAAAACTGAAGTGTCTTCTTGAAACACTTCATTTTTGTTTGGTTGGTTTGTTTTAAAGATATTAGAAGAATTTGAAATAGATCTTCATGACTTGAACAAAGTATAAAGTACTACTTGTTTCTCTAACTGGCACAGATGTTTTATGAAGATCTGCAGGGAGGTCTGATGTAATTCAGGTATGCCTTATAATTTAAGGAAAGAAACAAAACAGTCAGAGTATCTACAGAAATTGACCTATTTAGCCAGGTAATATTCGGAAAGTTAGATTTGCATTGTGTTCAGGAAAGTTCTTTCTGCTACCTTGACTGCAACCATGTTCAATTCATTATGTGGGTTTGGTTTAAATTCCATGGATCTATTAAGAACAGAAAAATGTGCCAACTATACATGAAATTATGTGCCGTGCAGTTGCTGTGCAATTAGAACAGTTTTTTTCCAGGCTTATAAATGAAGTCCTACCTGTTTTAAGCGCTGCATCTACTGAACCTTTATAGAGTTGTTTTTGAGCAAGTATGAAAAAATGGTAAGCCTCAGCTCCTCGCCAAGCATTGTCTGCAAAGCGATTAGTTGAAGAAAGAACATCTTCTTCCAGCAAACCAGCCAAAGCTGAAGCACTCTGAAAACAAAGCAGTATCACAAGTTATTTTTATATGAAACAGATACAGCAGGAAATGGGGATACATGAAAAGAACTTTTCTATACTTGGTGATTACACCACTGTCTGTGTTAACTAGGGGAAATATAAATGGACCTAAAATGAACATTGTCAGGCATCTTGTACAGAGCACAGGCACAACATATGGTGCAGATTTTCAAAGATAAATATCATATACGTGTGTACAAATATATTTTGTGAACATCTGCACACTGGTTCATAGTTTGGATTAATACTGCATTTCAACACCAGAGCTCTTAAAACCTTGTTTAAACTATTTCATTTGTGCATATGAAGATGAATGTGAGAGCAGAAAAAAAAACATTCTTCCATTTGCTTCTCTCATATCTGAAGCCATCTGCCTGCTAAATTACAGGCAACATAATTTAATCACTCTTTGGGATCAATACTTACTCCTCAATGACATGAAAGTGAGAGTCGTGCAAGAGAAAAAAAGCCTGAAGTTTCTTAGTACAGTTTTCATTGTTATAGTGAAAACATTAAGAAAAACTCATTAAACTTAGGAAGTAAAATATCTGTTCATACATATGATTTAAATATTTTAAAATAATACTTAAAACAATACATTTTCATGGAAGACTTGCATTAAGAAAAGCTTTGTTCTTAGCAGGAAAAAGGATTATTAGAAAAACATTATAGGTTCCCATGAAGAGAGCTTGTTGTATTCTAGACAGCACATAACTTACCAGAATTCACAAAGGGGAAAAAAAAAAAAGATACTACCTCTGAACTTTTCTCTTTAACTTTTCCCCTTTGTGCATTTTGCATTTGTTCATGGCACTGTTCCATAAGTAAGGCTGATAACACATAAAGCTTTTTAACTCGCAAAGGTTTCGTCCTTTTCTTTGACTCTTCATCTGCAATCTTAAAAAACAAAACAAAGGGATTTAATTCTCCTGGACAACTGCATGCTTATACAAACCTAGGAAATCATGCCAAAAAAATGATTCTGCCTTTAAATGTAATAATTTAGACTGTATACAGAACTATAAATGAAAATGTCAGAGTGAAGTATGAACGTTGTTCTATATTTATTTAGCTAATATGTATATAAAGTCAGAGTCTCACAAAGGATAAATTGGTGTAATCATGTATAAGTCTATTGACTTAGTATAAAAATAAACTAAAAAATAGCAGTATTTAAACACATACATAGCTTTCAATAAGGTCTGGTGGTTTTCCCAGAAAAGAAGAATGACTTTTGAAAGTAACATATATTATATATATACACTGCTATAAATATTTGTTGTAAAAATTCTGTATCGCTCTTACGGACTTTAAGTTATGTACAGAAATCTCTTCAGCCAAACCAAATCTCAGCAACATCTATATCTTAAAAGCACACCACAGCCATTTCTAATTGAAGGTACTAATTGAAGAAATACCAAAATTTAACTTCTTAAAGTTATTGGCATTGCTATTTTTTTTAAAAAGAATAAAAAACTAACTCATATAACAATTAAAATAAGGTGGACATTGCAGCCCAGGCCAGTCTACCATACTTCTTTATCAGGCAATGCAGAGTAACGGGACCTTTTCTGAGGTGCATTTCATCTCACCCTGAAGTGAAAGTCTCAAAATAAAACAGATGGCTTATGTCTCAAAAGTCTACTCTGACAGGTTACAGAGGACTTCCAGGGGTAACTATTACAGAGATACCTGAACTCTGGGAGTTGAATTCATCTTTGCAGTATCCCATATAATGGCATCTGTTTATAGCCTAGACATTGTTAAAGCTAAAATAGCTTCAAGAGAATAAAAGCAGAATGGAATTAATAAGAGCTAGTACAAAAAAAACAGTTACTTGACACAAAAATAAAACCTGTGATACCTTGAACATGAGCTTAGCAGCTTCAAAGAAATAATTGGCTTTACGATAGAGTTCTATAGCATCAAGGATTTTATTCTTTTCCAGCAAATGACTTGCATATCTGGCTAACAAGGATCCAATCTCTTTCATATTGTGATTTTTAGCCAGCTCCACGGCTTTATTCCACTAGAAATGAAAGGAGACAATTATTAACCTAATTTTTTCAAATACATTCTCAGAACAAGCCGGTTATCCATGAACAGACTGCAACATTTGTGTGCAATATTTCATCGCCATTTCGAACCAGACTACTATAAAATTAACATAAAAAGTAAGAGAACACAAATGCTAACATCATTGCCAATCATGTGATGCAGCAGGCCTGTGAAACAAATGCTGGACCTCTGTCCAAAACCACATATGAAACAGTTGCTTCTGCTTTGGTAAAAGTTTGCAAAATCACTTCATTACAGCTCATAGCTGGACACGTGGATTTCAACACTTCTGATATTACTAAAGCCAGACTCTCAAAAGCATGTATAAAGAGGACTTCAGCTCAGAATCTTAAAGCACACAGTAACACTTTACTAATCCTTCTATACACCTCATTTTGTCTGTGAATTTTCCTGATTTTCAACAGTTTGACTACTGTGTTTGCCCCAGATGAAAAGTCTGGCAGGACTGAGAATCTTAGCTGAATCTCACACCTAATAGCTCTTCAGATCCATAAACTAAGAAATTATTGACATAAAGCCAGCCCTGGCCAGTCCTGCCATTACCATACATCAAGTTCCTCATAGCCACCCTCAGTTTTTCTCTTATTTGCAGTGATATGAATGTTTGCACAGCTAAGTGCCAGGAAACAGCTCTAGATGTAAACATATAGATCAGTTTTCTGATCAGCTTTTTCCAGCTACATCCTCACTCAGTCACAAATCCATTTGCATCTACACAAAGAAAGATGGAGATGTAGAAAACATCTAGAACAGACATCTTATCTCTTCTCCATCAGGAGGCAGCACAGCCGAGCTCCAGACGCTACGACTGTCTGTATGCTGAGCATGCTGACCACACACCCTGCAGGTACCACTGCCCCTCCAATTGTCTAATCTTAATCTCAGAGAACTGGTTTAAGCACTAAAGTATAAATTTTCCAGAAACCATGACAAATCATCAGACACTTAACAAGGACTTTTATTTAACTGGGCATTAGGATAGAAATCTCACTGTTAAACTGGTATTGAGTAAAGCAGATTATCTCCTGCTGTTTTACCTGGTTGAGTTGCACACAGGTATCCACCGCATCCTTTGGTCGATTACATTTCAGAAAGGCTGACACAGCTTGTTCACACATCCCCACTCTTACAAACATATAAGCTATATCCTGAAAAAAGCATCAGCACCATGTTAAATTCACTTCCACATTTCTAGTACATTGTGTAGCAATTGCAATACTCTTATATTGTTTCATTTAGTTCCAAAAGGCTGGAGAAGAGGTTGCTCACTTCACGGATCCTGTGAAGGCACCATGCACTGTTGCTAATATTTAGAACACTGAGTGTGCTATTTTAACACAACTGCTTCTAAATCCCAAAAAGCTATTTAAAAAATTTTCTTTCAAATCAAATCATACTGAAAGGATTATATTCTTCTTCTTCTTGAGGGTATTTCATGAAACTTCTCTATTACAGTGAGTTAAAAAGAAATGGTTATATCTTGTTTTACTAAAAATGGCATTAAAAGGAGCATGTTCTGCATTTTTCAAGCATTTTGGATTAATCAACCATAGCATAGTTTTAAATTAGCTATTACACAGTAGGATATATCCTGATATATATATATACCCTACACACCTATATACCCTATACACCCCATCCCACCTACTTTTCCTCCTTTCAGAGTATCTTCAATTTTCACTGTGCATTAGTATTCCCATCTGAGCTACCATGTAAGAAATTAAACCAGGGATAGCAGGCAGGAAGGATTTAGGGAAAAAAAACCCAACAGTGTAGATGATCAAACAAAAGCTCAAGTAAATGTCCATCCATGGGTGACTTCTCCGTGAATCACAGCTATTTCAGAGAGAAATGCCACAATGTGGGGACAGAAAACCGTAAATTATGACTTAGCTGTGTGACAATAGAATATGGTGAACAATCAGGTCTTTCTGGGGTACTGGGACAATAAGGGAAAGGAAGAATGATGGAGTAGGATAACAGTAATATTGAAGATCAGTACCACAGTAACACTGTTATGCTTAACTGAGTAGGTCATATGCTGCATTCCGTCTCTCTTCCTTAACCTTCCTAAGATAGGAAATTTTAAACAAATGGTTAAGACAATGAAAAATAAAGGTGCTTTTTGCTTACAGGGAGCAATTTATGATTTTCTGGAAGTGAGTTACCCAGATCCTCCAGTCCTTGGTAGTCCTCTAGCATGTAGTAACATTCAGCTAAACGTTCCTGGTTCCGTCCTTGCACATAATACTGTACAGCATTTAACCTAATAGGACAAAAAATGTGGTGGCTTTGGATATATAAATACAAGTGAAATTTTTAATTCTGTAAGCCTTTTGAATGTTTTAATTTAAAATCCCATTATTTTTAACATGTAGCTTTCCTTGGAAAAAACTTCTGTAACTAGAATTTCACTGTTTTCTAAAAAATGCACTAAAAGTTTTAATTTTTAGAGATGACTATATTCAAGTAGCAGCAAGACTGATTCTCTGACTAGCATAAGATTAGGAAGTCAAGGAACCTTAAAAACTATATTCCCACATCTGCACAAATCATGGCAGAAAATGGACAGCTTACAACTAAACTTTCAGAAAAGGCTTTACTGTTGTGCCTCTGTATCATAAAACACAAGCATCGAGACCTCCAATATCATTCTCCAAAATTACCTAAAACATCTAAAAATCAACTTTTAAAATTTAATCACAAGTCTTCAACTGCTTTGGGACCCAAGTTCGTTGCGATAATAAGAGTTTGGGTAATCACGATTCACAGGTGGAACTGTGGAACTCTGAGACATGGGCTCAGAAGGCAATAAGAGAAGTGCATGAAAAAAAACTCAGCACGTTATTAACTATGAAGACATTACCTCTGGATCAGTAAGTACCTGACTGAAAAATGTGTTCTAGAGAAATACCATTACAAGTGTACACTGTCCTTAAAATCTTCTGTGGGTGCCCAGTTTGGGCAATAGCTGGAGACAGATCCAGGTCATAAAGAACTCTGGACCTTTTCAAATAATTGTGGATTGCAGCATTCTGGAAAATTCACTGATGTTTAATAATTCTCTCCTACCTTTAACTATTTTTTTTCTTTAACACTTCCTATATTCAGCATAACTGTATAGGTATTTCTCTTCCCTCCTTTGAAGCAGACAGACTTCTGGCAAAACAGAGATTTTTATCACCTTTATTCTTTAGACAGCTTATCAACAGCTCTTTGTTTAACTTATTGTGGAACCATAAAGGTCTGAGCTAAATCTCATCATTCCAGAATTATCCTGTGTATTGCATCCTGACATCTGTCCTTCCCCATAAATTAAGTCTTGTCATCAGTTTAATAATTTCCTTCTTACTAGTTCTTCTACAGAACATACCACTTCTGGCGGTCGGCAAAGTAGTCTCCAATAGCATTGTGTGCCTGTTCCAGAAGGGCATCATCTGAGTCCCCTGAGCCAGTTTTCAGTAGCTGCAGGACCCGAAACCAATCTCCCAGTTTGATCCGCAGTCCAATGGCAAGATCTCTGGTATAAACAGAAAATAGCAGAGAAAAGTCAAAGACAATAAAATAGATAACAAAAATCTTGAGAAAAGCATCCAAAAGTATTTTCATGTTCTTAACCTGCATTGCAGGTATCACAGTGATCCCAGATATCTTGTTTTCAATTTAAGCCCTATTCTATAAGAGCAAATAGTCAGAGAGCTCACAGATAATTTCATACGTATGCACCTCCTTATTAGCCACATTCCTGTGTGAGGAGTTAAATGAGCAGCTGGTGAGACGGTCTGGCTAATGTTACTTCAGGTTCACTCTTACTCTGTTCTGTGTCTTTCACTGCTGACCACTACAAGAGATGGGAGCAGCTGCAAAGGCTAAAGGCAGGAGGAAGATGAGGGAAAAGGCCAATGAGTGAGGAATATGAATAATGGAGGCTAAAGCTGAGATGTAACAAAAGAGATTTAAGAGACTTCTCTTTCAGATTCAGGGCGACTTTGGATAAATGAGAAAAGATTAGTTTTTCATTTTTATGATTCATGGATACTTATGACTCACTGTGTGTCTGTCTGGCATGTTCTTTCACTAAATAGAATAATTTTATATTACTTCATATAAAAGTAATTCTGCAGGTGCATAGAAAATAAGTGGAAAAGACCCATACACTTCTTTTAAAAATGCCCTCAGCTTACAAGTGAAGTAAGGAAGGCACTAGCAAGTCAGCACAGTCAGCTAAATAAGAGCATCAATCTAAATACATTAAAACTGTATTTGAAAAACAGATTTATTTCATCCTGATTTATGATAGAACCTTTTCAGGATTTTTCTAGTGGTGAAGAGACACGTAATGTCAATACAGAATTTCCATATTTTTGTAGCTGGAGAATAAGATGCTCTACTGTTGAAGAAACCAGTAAAAAAATTAAGTTTTTGCCTTCTTCGATCCTATAATGTCCAAATTTCTCTTCAGCCATGAAGAGAGTAAACCATGAAAAGGAATATGCCATATTTAAAAATCAGGGTTGAAGTGTGACTGAAGTACTGAGGAGGCAGTCCACCTCCCCAAACCAGCATAGTGCTATTGAATAATTAACTACGGGCAAGAAAGTCTTCCATTACCAGGCTCTAATGGACATCTTTCCACAGCTCCCACCTTCTCCCTCTGCCTCACACCCTGTATCCCTTACTGGGAAAGAGGAAGGTTTCTCATTCTTACAGCATGAAAGAATAACTAGTGTTTTTCTCCATCATTCCCTACTGTTTTTAATGGCTCCATTAATCAAAGCTTAAAAATTTCACATGTGCATGTTTCTTCATGTTTGACCACCATCTACAGGCTACACTGTACAACTGCTGCTGCTAATTTATCATTATCCTTTTTCACTAGAGACAGTTCTCTAGCTAATTGCTTAGTGTTAATTTATATTCCCAGCAATACTGTAATTTTACTTTGTTTGTTTTCATTCCTGAGCAAAAATTCCATTGATTGGTCTACAGTTTCATCCAGAGTCCTTTCTGTCTCTCCAGAGATTACAGTTCATTAGAAACTCTGTTGTTTGTATATGTAAATGGGAAGAATGTGTACTTGGCTACTAGCTAAGACCAACAGCACATAAATTAAACATTAGTTAAGATTGTTTGTATTTTTGGAATCCCAGCTGAAATACTGACAAAATACTTGTGAAAAAAAATCTATGAAACAGAGCACTACCTAGAGCAGACGAGGTTTTGCAAGCAGTTTGGAATGCACCGATTTACATATAGGACTGGTTTTCTGTGGATACGACAAAATTCTCTCCCATCTGATCCTTTTATGTCTTTGCAGAAACTGGTAAAGACTCTTCAGAGCTAGAACAGACATTCCTAATTAAGGCATGCTATTTTTTTCAGACTTTTTTTCTTTATTTGCTGCTGAGATGATTCCATGCAATTACCTTCTGTCCATATCCAAATACATTCTTTCAGCTTCTTCAAATCTGCTAAAATAGGCTGCCACTTCTGCTTGCTTCATGGACTCGCTCTGCAGGTTCCCCAGACGCTTCACAAATTTAATACCTTGATAATCTTTGCAACGCACAAAAGCTTGTTCAGCTGTCTGCAGATCCAGCTTCTGAAGAGCAGCTTCAGCCAGGAGACGCCTGTGTGAAAAACAAACATGACAGATGGAAAAGCAGCTAGAGAGTAAATTAAATGAGGATCCATTTAACTAGTAATTATTTAAAGACATTCAAGTTATTGCACTTGTATTGTTTACTAGCTAATCTTAACACAGTTCTGTGTTTGTTCCCAGTACATTCTGTGATCAGTCCAGTACCTTCTTAGAGACAGATGTTGAAGAACTTGTTCAGCTATCAAATAGACACTGGATTGGGAAGAATGGGCAGGGTTTGAGCGTTACACTTGTCCAGTGTGAAATGTCTTGCCGGTCTCAATGCAGTTCCATTTAGATATTTCTACCTAAGCATTTGTCTTAGCTTTAAACCTGCTTAGGCAAAATCAACTCCGTATATTTCAATCAATTTGTTATCACTTCAACTCAAGTGTTCATCACAGACATCAAAGAAACTAAGAGAAGAACAGTATGGCTAATTTAATCCATCTGCTACACATATCATCCTGTTTGTTGCATTCCAGAAGTAAGGGCACTGTCTCATTCTGATCTGGCACATACTTGCTTTATATACCATACTCCTAATTTATCTCTTCTTTGTAAATATGTGACATGTGTTTTCTTGCGTAATAAAAATAAAGTTCATGGCACTTTTGGAGCAAAATGGACAGAATTTGATTTGTGTTTTGCGATTTTACAATATAAAACTTTTACTGAGATACAGATTTTCAAAACTAATAGTCATTTTTTATTAAATAAACAGATGATACTAGCAAAAGGCATGAATTACTTCAATGCTCCAAAAATCTTCAGCTAGCTCAAGACATTAGTAAAAATGAAGATTCTCAAAACCAACATTTTACCCTACACACTCAAGCTAATAAAACTACAGTATTATTACAGAAACTTTCAATATGTATCTAGCAAATCCTGTGTTTCAGAATGAACACACTGGAGACAAAAGCACAACTAGATAGGAAGAAATGCTTTTAGGGACAAACAAAAAGCAAGCTGTCTTGGCCAGTTTTTCAGCAACTCCAAATTTTCCTCTAAACTGTCAAAATTAACAGTGAAACATCCCAATACTGCAAGAAATCAGTTAGCTTCAAAACAGAGCCAAAATTACTGATAAAGAAAGAATCTCCAGAAAGTTAAAGAGAACTGGCATCACTCATCCAGAAACTTGTCAATGAAGTTTTAGGTTTTGCAACTGACTTTTCATTAAATTACCTACTGAAGCATTTGCTCTTTCAGCCCGCATGACTTGGGATATTAAAGAGATTCCCAGAATTCCTGTTTTCAAAGGTTTATTCTTATGTGTTTGCTCTTCAGGCTTTTCAACTCATGTAGCTGAGTCCATGTTTAATTTAAGTATGCCAGCATCTCCATCTCTCAGGTTACTTCCAAGACGCTGCATCACAATGTGATTAACATACCCAGCCCTTCTAATTTCTGTCCTTTATGGCCTGTCCAAAATGCTACCAGGTTAGTCAAACTATGCTTACCTTGTTATCATTCTGAAGTGCTCCCTTTTACTGGGCTTTAAGTGCTTTGTCATCAAGGTTCAATATCAAATATATAAACTTAAATTTTAATTTAACCAACTGTAAGTTAACTTTCTGCCAGCTTTTTCATTTCCTTTAAACTCACCCCTAAAGGCAGGGAGCACTGTGTTTTGGGGCTCATACAGCACAGAGAAAAGGGTGTCCTGAGCCTGAACCCTACACCCACTACTGTGACACACACCACATGCCTGCCATTCTAGGTACTCCAACATTCATAAAATCTTAGTGTATCCTGCTTTGGCTGGTTTTAATTTGAGGTTTTGTACTTTCATAATAGATCTGTCTGAACAGGAAAAGAATACAAAAGAACACACATTTTTAAAAAGTTGGCTTATAAAAGATTTTACCAAAGTCTGGGATGTGGATTGTCTTCTATGAATTGGGAAGATTCCTCAATACCAACTTTTTCAATCAGTGCTCGACTGTCTCGTAATGACCGAATCTCAAAATTGATGATGTAATCTTTGCTAGGATGTTCAGGATTCTAACATAATGGATAAAGAAACATATTTTTATTCCATGTGACCTTTGTTTTCACCCAACATGGATATCTACTGTTTAAATCATTAAAAACAGACACCAATTTTTCCTAAAAAATAAAATTCATTATGCTTACCTTTAATATTTCATCCAGAAGAACAGATTTTATTTCTAAATCTTCAAAGTTGCAAATATATCCAGATGTTTGTATAGGTTCCTTAAATAAGTTACAAAGGAATGAACTTGCATTCTGATTAAATCCTAATCAAATCTGTTAAATATATATATAAATACATTCTTCTCCAAACTAGGATTAAATTGCATTTCCAAGAGGAAACAAATACTAGTCATTAACCTTATTGACAACTCTATAAAACAGACATCATTAAAAATTCTCATGGTTTCTGTACCTGAATTATGAGAAAGAGAAAAACACCTGCCAATATTTAGATTCAACTGAACTGTGTTTTACAAGTATCTCTACTGAAACTGCATTTGTTTCCCAAAGCATACCAAATAAAAAATTACACTTCTGAAAATATCTCATACATTTCATAAAAATATAGCAGCATTTTTTTGTTTCCAGGACTGACAGTTCATTTTACTTATTTTTTCCAAAACAACATTCCCACATGAGAGTTGATAAGATTTTGAGATTTACAGAAGCAAGTTTATACAACTAACATCTAACTGAATGGTAAGCCCAAGAATAATACTATTCAAGAAAGAGCCATCAACTTATGAGCAAATTTGTAAAATGAGTAGTTTATCTATGTTAATATTTACCTCTGGATCCAAGTTTCTGAAAACATACATTCTTGTTTTCTCCATCATGGCAAACAAATCAGGGTTATCTTTGGCCCATTTCATATCCCAGACATCCTTGCGTTCCAGTTTCAGCTGCTCCCCTATCACTTGCTGTCCAGTGCTGTCTACTGCCCGTGTGTCCAAGTCAAAGAAAGTCAGAACACCTGAAAGGTCTATGATAGCAAGACGACTACAGGAAAACAAAAGACGAAAAAATAAGATAGCTAAGTAACACTATTCAAGGCTGGAAATCTGAAACAGTTATCCAAACAGGGACAGTATAATTCTTATTTCAGTGAGATGCTGTTGTGTGCCAAACCAGCACAGATGCATGTGACTTTCATTTATCTGCACAGCAGAGACCAGAGACATGGAAACATCTGCTCATACAGGATCTGGCCCTGCAAAGGCTCCGAAATACGCCCATTTTTTCATCCACCATTTTGAAGATCCTTAGTACATCACACATCAAATTGAGTAAATTACAGGTTCTGCCCCTCGCCAAACTTTTCTTGACAAAGACTAAAATTAACAACTGAACAGAACTGGTTTTCCTTATTTACTAGGAGGCAATGAAGCAGATTATTAAGTTAAAAAGTTAGTGTGGTGATACAGACTGTTAATTCCTAAAACAGGATTTCTTACATTTCTACAAAGGGTATTTAGTTTTTTTCAAGGCAATAAAGAGCATAATCCAATTAATCTTTGAAGTAATTTAAAATATGGGAAAAATACGATTTCTAAAATGATACATTTGAAAGGTTCCAGTTACATAGGTCTTCAGTGAATCATAATAGTCTGTATTTACTACAAGGCCATTTTAGAAGCATTTCTAAATATTGAATGGTAGCCACCCTAAATCCCTTTTAAAATTTCAAAAGCAATTTAGAAAATTAACTTCAAAACACTTATGGAACTGACTCTTTTTCCCTGGCACAAGGTCATTTTAAGAAGGAAACAGCTTGGGTTCAACAAAACAAAATGAATGTGACTCTGACTCTGTCACATTGCCTTTTGAGCGAAGCAATTTATTTTTGGTCTATACCTAAAGAGGTGAGAGACCTATACAAGAATTAGGAATTTTGTTTGAAATTATAAAGTAATTTTGAAGTGATTAAAATTGTGTTGCAAGTTCTCTTTAGTCAGTATATTTCTGCCTTTTCTTCCAAGACTCTTGTGTGCTCTCTTGCACAAAAATAGCTGTAAAGTAGGAAGCCAGTAGGAAGCCAGTAGCTGTTAAGTAGAAACCAGACTTGCTAGAAGCATCATCACCAGCTACACCTTGTAACAATGGAAAATCGATATGGGATGAACAAAGTTTTCAGACATTAGAAGGACAAGGAAATAGAAAGAAGTGATAGAGATATAAAGTTTCAGGTTATAACATAATTTTTTCAACTCATGTCATGATCACAGGAAGGTTATGTTTGGTTCATCTGATAAAGATATTTTCATGTATACAGGGTGTAAAGCATAGGAGAGCTTTATTAACACAATCTCTCAGCGCAATCTGATGACTGTCCATAATTATTAATAAAGAAATGGTTAAGCAATCATTAATAATAACTAAAATTAATAGTTTATATTAAAATTAGTACCTAATTATTATAGAATGATAGATTTCATAGAATTAGTATTTTCACAAATTTTAGTGCTTTATTTTGAAATTGGATACCTGTGTTTAGAAACAGATCTGTAGCTTACCTGGAGTTGCAGTTCAAAGACAGCTGATAGGCACGACAGTTCAGGATATAGCTCTGCACTGCAGCCACAGTAGGGAGACTGTATCTCTGAATAGTGCCAGATTCTCTTCCCTGAGGAAAGGTGATCCTGGCTTAGCAAGAGAACTTTCTTCAGCAGTAAACTCTTTAAAATGGTTTTATTTATATGCTGTCTTAGAGAAAAGAGCTTTAGGATAAGTGACAGAGGGTATGTGGAAAGGGGGAATATTATCATCCTTGAAAGTTTTGAATTCTGCTATTTAAACAAGATACTTAAGATGCTACTCTTGACAGATCTCCTTAAATCAGGGATGTTGAAACAAACAGCTCTAATTCACATACAGCCCACAGAAGAGGATCTGTGAACCTCCAGACAGGGTCTAAATTCCCATGCTGGAAAATCCCTTCAAATAGTGCCATATGACAGCACCAGCCCCGGTCTGAAAGTAAGACAGCTCTGCTTATGTAGGGCTAACAAGTCTCACCAGTTATTTCAAGATCTAAGCCAGTTTTAAAAGGAAATGCTGTAAAATACACTGGTTATTCATAGGCTTGAGTAATAGGAAACAAATCTAAGTAGAGATGTGTTTTATCTTTATTTTGCTGAATGACACACCCACTGCCTGTGTCAAGACACTATCAGGCCAACAGTGTGAAAGGAGTTTGACATCCCTAGAGTGAAATGATCACTGCCACTATTTTCTCATGGTTTTTCTGTAGACTGAACAACATATCCAGCTTGGTTTACCTGCCATTCAACTCTTACACTGGAAATGAGTCAACATTAAAGTTTAAGGTAGTCCAAATTTCATTCCTTTTCTTTTTTCTTCCCCCCAAGCCACCCCTAAGATCCTCAGCATAAATCACCATCTTTGATTTTTTCACATCTGTTTACTCGATAAGCTAAAAAGCAGATTTGGTCAGAAGTGTTAGAAAATCTAACCACTGTAATACGCATTCATCTTCAGCACATTCATCCACATTTGATCTCAAAGGCATTTCCTCTCATTCCCTTCCTTTTAACCAAAGTCACTGATTAATTATTTTCTGAATTTCACTTTCATATTCTTCAAGCACAAACAGGATCCCGTAATTACCTACTAACCATCACATTTTTTCCATTCATGCTTTTTCTCATGATACATTGATTTTGTAAAATCCCGCAAAGAATATAACAATCAACAACCAAAAAAACCCACAACTCAAGTAGAAAACATCAAGATCTTTTTTGGAAGGAGGATAACTTGAAGAAACAGTATTCTTTTTCTATCTTTGTTCTGCTTACTTAGTTATTCATATGTATATAGCATACTCCCATACATTATACTATTAATATGTAAATAGGCAAACTTTGCAAATCTTTGTGTCTAGAACATACAGCCTAGAAAAGACTTCTCAGAACTCAGATTACAGAATTAAGTCCTGATCTGGACTTTTTAAAACCCTATGTATAAGTATCAACTCAGGCAACTAGTCTTAAACTGTAAGTACTTAGTGAATTAGCCCTCCTAAGGAAAGAATCCAGGTTAACAGAAGAAAATGTTTAAGTTATCCCTGAGGAAGTTTAGAAAGAGATTTTGTCTGTTTAAGTTCTAAATTCAGAAATGCTTTGAAACTATGACTGCTTATGACAGTCTGCAGAAGAATCTCATATTTGCAAGCACAAGAGGCAATTTGGAATTGTTTTAATCATGTAACTTACCACAAGTAGTATCTTATCAGATGCTGTTATTGCACAAATTGGATCTCTTGTTCCCTGAAAGTATACAAGTGATATCAGCATCAGTTTTACTGCAAAGAGTAAGTACGCCCTCCTAAAAAAACAGAAGAGTTTATTTAAATATACAAGAATGTTGCTAAGTATCTACATAAAAAGGGGCTATCAAACCTTGTCAGCATACAGTATATAGATGGGTTTATGATATCAGTTGCCTTTGTTATGGGAATCATGACAACAATATTAACAGCTTCCTTTCTTCTCCTGTTCCTCCTCCAAAAAAATAAGAAACCTCAAATATAACAGGTGTTTAACAGAAAACACAGGAAGGCAACTATCTCTGACTTGTGAGGATCCTAATTAATTTCAGGTATATTTGTAGATGCAGCCAGCACTCACACACGTGAAAACGGCTGAAAATACTAGGAAAAATTACAAGGGTTATTGAGTTTCCACAAGCTTGTATTTTGTTGAGGTAATGGAGCTGCTTCTGACCATGAAAACAGCAGGTATCTACATACTGCACCCCAAAATACCTTTTCCATGTTCCCTACAGTTTTCTGTGTATTTCCAGTAATATATAATGACACAGTAACAGCACTAACCAGAGGGAAGAAACATAACACATGTAAAAAAGGTATGAAATAAAGTTTAAGCACAACCACTTCTACTGACAAAAATCTATGAAAATAAATAAAGCAATGCTAACTAGTACTGTTTCAAGCTACCAGTGACACCACAATAAACTATATAAAAACATCACTCACTTCAAGAGCTCTGCTGTAGTCAAGGCATCCACCTCCAGATCCTGAAGGGGTGTCATCAATATGATAGATCCTGTAGAAAAAACAAGTCCAAAGAGAGGATCATCTTTGGTAGCATATCCACAATCCTTGTAGAAAAAAAACACTGAAATTGGAGAAAAGAATAAAAGCTATGCCTCTTCTTATGTTCCCATAGCATCCCCTTTGATAAACCTGCTTTCTATTGATAAGATCTGGTGATTGCTTTCACTTTCACAGCCCCTGATGGTCCATTCGTATGTGATCTGTGAATTTTCTGCAACAAGTTCCTGCAAACCATCAAGCACCTTCAAACATGCACTTCCCTATTTCAATATTCTCTATACTTATAAAGAGCTTCACTTTCATAGCCACAAAACTTATTTATTACTGTATTATTCAATACTTCATCATAGCTTCTTTTTGCCTTAAAAGGTAGCACTGGGAAAGATTTAAGAATGCTAAAATCATCATTAAGGCTGAATTACAACTATTTCTACCAAATTCACAATCTTGCCCAAAGCTAGGACATTCAGGTCCTATAACAATGTCCATTATTACACCATGCACAAATAGTTACTCATTATTATAGATAGATGGTGACAGGGTATATTTATAGAAGAATTTTACAGTGCCTCCATGGAAGCGCACACAAAATAACGCAAAAGAAAACCATAACAAAGTTGCAAGCTTGTGGAGGTGACAGAAAAGTTAATGCCAAAATGAGCACCTGGGAAGGAAATATTTTGGAGGCAGAATGATGTTGACTTTGGCTTGTTTAGTTTGAGAGGATAAAAGTCCATACAGGATTAGTTGTCAAAGCCACAATCAGACACAAGTGTATTTAGAGAAGAACCAGCTGGACAGACTATGTTCTTACAGGCACTGACACACGAGAAGCAGTTAAAGCTATCAGAGGGAATAGAGCTGCCTGGAAACTAAGAGCATGGAGGAGAAAAAGGGCAGGGGTAAAAAGGCATCAAGACACACAGCTCCAGAAGGGAAGCACACAGAGAGTGAATGGAGACACTCAACAGGAACCAATCCAAAAATGTCTAAGAGATTTTGTTAACATACACACATTTGTTATGAAAAAAATGCAGTTAATATTACAAGTCCACAAGTCAACAAATCTGATTAGAAAAATGAGAAGAGTTTACATTTTAGGCATGGGAGAATCCACCTTTATCAATGATACCAGAGCAAAGGAAGAAAAATGACAAAGCCTCAAGACAAACCTTTCTCTGCCTTCTTTCCTGGTCCGTGCTACCTGATTGATTTCCATTGCTGTGAGCTTCTTGGCCACACGATACTGCCAGATGTAAAACGCTTCTTTGGAAGCTGCTATCACATGTGTTTTGGTCATTGTGACAAACAACGGCTCTGTTATGAAACCGAAAGCGTTGCAAAATTAGAGTGGCAAGCACTGGAGTAGATGCTAATTTGTAAATGTTTTCCAAGATGGATGAAACCATATCTCCACATGTTAAAGGCAAAAATCAACAAAACCACCACACGCACAAAGCCTAGCAGCAGTGTTCATTAACTCCTAGGAAGTTTTAGAGGGGCTTGTGGCCTTGTCCAGAAGAACAGAGAAATTCTTTACAAGTTCTGATTTTACAATTAACACTTTTCTCCCTATTCTTCCAGCAAATTTCCATGTGCTAATACAGGATACATCAAATACATATAGACAAACTTCCAGGTTAATGACCAGTCCAGGAATACCTTGAATCTCTTTAAAAAATCTATAAAATATCTCTATACCTGACATATTTGTAATTACTCAAATATAAATAAAAGGAGGGCTATTCCAAAGCTGACAATCTAGAAGAGATTCTTTGATTAGCACCACTTAAAAGCAGTTCATAAGTTTTAAGTTAGACAAGACCTAGCAATGTTGTTTGCATCTTAGTTAATAGCTGGGCCAAATATCAATTCTTTAGTTAAATGGCAGCAAATTAAATATTTAGCAGCGTGTATGCTTGGTCTTACTTTATTGCAGCCAAAGATTACACTGTAGGAATGCAGGATATTTTCTTTACTTCAGCCCTAAGCCCACTTAGAATACGTGTATAAATTGAGTATCTCATTCCTGCTGTCTATGTTCAGTGTGTGTATGTGTGGGTATATATATATGCACTCAAACCATTACAGTGTTCTTTATAATACATTATCTTGGCTGTATTGAGGCTCTTTTTTCCCTTTTTCAATCCTTTGTTTCATCTTTCTGAAAACCAGTGAATGCACATAAGAAGGCATAGAAAAATGAAGAAACCTAGTAAGTAAATCCCCTGATGTCATCAAATTCTACAAGTAAATAATTTTGCTACCAAAAAACCCCAGGCAAGTTCAAAAGAATTGTTTAGCCCAGCCTGGTAGGGGAACACTGAGTCATACAGATAACATGATGTGAGCACAAAATACAATTCTTTTACCGTGAATCTTTTTTTTTTTTTTGTCTCTCTCTTCCTGTATTTTAGCACAAAACAGAACTCTGGAGGGAGCTATAAGCCTGCCATAAGGGAGAGCAGTGCTACAAGAGACAGATGGGGGAAGATTGGTCGAACAGATTTTATTTCTTTGAAACCAAGAGGATTATATAAGCTACCCAATGGCTGCAGAATACTTTTTATTAAAAATGTAAATACTGGGTAAGAAGGCTTAGTGATGATGCTTAACATGTGAGCAGCACAGTTGTTTACACTATATGCAACTCAGTGTACTTTGTGTACTTGTAACACATTCAATAATTAGTCACATCCCAACTGAAGGATACAGTCTCCTGCTCATCAACAGCATTAATAAATTCTATGTATTTGCTCTGTTCTTTTATTAACTTGCAGCCATATGTGCTGTAATAATCATGTTTTTATCCTTTAAAAATGAAACATGAGAATCTCCTGACCTGTGAGGGAATAAAGTTTGCTCAAATCACTAAATTTTTGTACTAAGTCTCATATTTGGACTCTAATTTAGTCAACATTTAAGCACCTGTAGTCTAAGTTGATGCTAAAGTGTATGTGCACCTGAAAGCCACAGGCATTCCTCACCCTCACCAGGTGACTCCCATTGGACCTACAGCTTCCATGGAGCCTAAACTCACTAACTTGTGCACAGCTTGACATACCCCACTCTGGGAAAAAAGGATGTTCACATAAGCTGTGTTGTGATCCAGAAACAACATGGCAAAGCATCTATGCTTTATCCAGGGGAATGCAATCAATTAGGCATTTTATGAACATGCCTAAGACTTAAACTGACTGTGACTGTCAAAAAACACACACACACTAACCCATGACACATTTCCCTGCCACTTCTTCTATATCAGCTCTAGCAGTAGCTTGACCACAGAGTAAGCTGGATCAGTTCATTCATCTAACTGATCTCAAAATAAAATAAATAAAAGATTAGTTTAAGTTGGATTAAAGGAAAATCACAAATTCTGGAGCAGGCAGGAATGAGCAGCCAGCATAGAGGGCACGGCATTCCCTTCTTTGCAACAGCAGGCTCAAACGATGATTGGATTTAAGCCAAATATGAAATCCCAGGGAGAGGGATACACAACACACAGACACAATCACCAGGATCACATTCATTCAACACCACATCTGGAAGGGCAATATCTACATGTGGGAAGCGATGATTTTACAAAACTGCCTGTATAACTTCAACAATTGCATAAAAGGACGACGTGATTTTTTCTAGAATTGATTTAGCATTTTAGAGTGGTCAGTCATTGAACAAGAAAACAGAAAAATATAAACAGAAGAATCTGTAGAAAAATAATTTAATATCCAAGTCTAGACTGGACACTAGGAAACACTTTTTTACAGAGAAGGTAGCCACACATTGGAACAGGCTTCTCAGAGATGTGGTCAGTGCTGTAAGCCTGTCAATGTTTAAGAGGCATTTGGACAGTGCCCTTAGCAATATGCTTTTGGCCAGCCCTGGAGTGGTCCTGAACTGGGTGGTCACTGTCAGTTCCTGAAAATATTCTAGTCCGCCTTCTCACTGCAGAGCCATCATCACCAAGCTACACTCTGCTCCTAAAATATTCTCCTTCTTGATGGCACAGAAACACAGATTCAACAGGAGGGAAGGATGCCACCAGCCACTCCAAGTTTGGGCTGTTGCTGGGGCAGAGGAGAAATAAGATTCTTCCTTTCCTAGGAAAGGAAATATGCTTATTTCAATCCCCTCAGGCTGGAGGGAGATCTAGATTTTGAGGCAACTGGTTTAACTACTTAGTTTCCTTTAGTGTAGGGAAGTATTATCACCTTATACAGCACTGTTGGGTTTAGCAGCCATTTCTGCTCACTTGGGCATCAGTGCCCTTCACAGAATCTATGCGCTGACTATTAAGCAGACAGAAATGCAAGCACCTGAAGTTCAAAGGAGGCAAGAGATTTGGACACTCCTCTGCTTAGCACTTGCACTGCATAGCAGCTTTCCATGCTAAACATGGACTTCTGAGATTGTCTATCTCTTCCCAGTGATTTTGCAGATAGCCAGGTTAAGTATTAAGACAATACCTAATTTTCAGACCTTGAAAATATGTATGGAAAATGTTTAAACAGGTGCCTTACTTCTCAGTGATCAAATATTGAAAAGTTTTAAACAACTCTGACATGTGAAACAACTGCCCTTTAAGTTTTCTCTGAACCTTCTTTCTCTTCTCACCTCATTTCTCTTCACTGTTCCTTCATTCCTCTCTGAAGGAAAGAAACTTTACTTCTTAGATATCCAGGAGTTTCAACTAACCTTCGACAATGTCTGCATTTCATCCACACTCCATCTCACTTTAAAACTGTTAGAAAACACCTGCTTTCATGTCTAATCTTCTTGTAAAAATAGTAAATGGAAAGCAAACTTAATGCATGACTACATTACTTTGGCACATGAAAAAGCTGAGACACTTTCTAGTATACGAAATAGGATACACAAACACAAGAAAGGCAAGTCATCCCACTTAAATCTGATGGAAAGGAAGCAATTTGACAGATAGACACAATACTAAACTCTTATTTTCATACAAGTCTGATACAGGCTGTTCCTGAGAAACTGGAACGAACTTAGTCTAATCAAGAAAATCTACCTAATTTTAGAGCTTGACTCAAATATCACTAGAAGTGTTGGCTCACAAAAAGAAGAAAATGTCAGGCAGCAGCTGGGACAACTGAACTGCATGTGGGACAACTCATGAACAAACACAGTTTACAGAACATGAAGAAATACTCAAAATCAGTTACAATTTACATTAAAAGGTTTAACTTTAAGTAACAGCAAGTACTGTTTCACATGTGGTTCAGTCACCCTTTTTAAGGCATTCAGGAGGGAGGCAAGACACCTAGGCACAACTCCAGCTCTCTGCCTTTAATCCACCTATATGTTGGTCAGGCTGTTGTATGAGTTTCACTGGGCACTAACACACACTTGAAAGATAACTCAGCACTTCACTGTGTCAGTGCTTCTAAGCGCATGTAAGAAGATGATATAATCCAGCCCAAGTGACCTTTTCTTAACAGATACCATCTGTTGTGTTTCCATTAAAAAGATATTATATAACAAGATATTTAACCTTCTGTAGCTTATATTTAGTTATTCATCAAAGGACTTTGACAGAAAGCCTGCAAGCCTGTGAAACAAGCAGAGAAGAAACCGTTTTGGTTAATTTTTGTACCAAAGTAGGATGGAATGCAATAATACTAGACAATGAAGAAAAGATTAATTCATGGGCTAACAAACATGAGCTATTGTGAAGGACCTCAAACACAAGGCACAGGAAGCACAGGAAGAAAAATGCCTTTGGACAAAATAAAAAGCAATACAAGGAACAGCCTGAAAGTGTAACCATCCATCAATGTCTAAAGAAAGTTGAAGTGATGGCCCTTCATCAGATGACTAATTAATCCATTTTTATCATTGTTAGCAGAGGCAAGCATTAGAAAACTAAGGACATAATTAAAAATTCAACAGAATATAGGAAATAAGCACTTCTTCTGAGCCTTTTTTGAACTACTGGCTTAGAGCCCAACAACATAAGATTTGCATCCCCTGGGGGTGAATCAAACATTGTACAATGTCACAATTCATTACGAGATTAATAGCACTTTGCTGAAACATTATAAAATGTTATAAATTGACAATTCGTACAAGTTGTGCCTTAATACACATTCTCAGATGCATTATTCAAATACTCTGTCAGCTACTTAGCATCCCTAAATGAGCAATCTTTTTTCTCCACTATCAATTTCCTGCCAGGACAAAGCCCAGGAGGCTCTGCCTGAGAGGCCTGCAAGGCACCAAAGTCTCAAGGAGGAGTAAACCCTTTATACTTAGTAGAGCACCAGGTGATTACTGTTCCAACAAGGGGCACACTGCTCAAAACCTAAGATGATGTGTGTTCAAATTGCAGTAATTACAGACAGTCAAAAAACATAGTTTAAACTCAGCAGTGAAGAACACCCACTCAAGAACAGGCAGGAGCACACACATACCAAGTGGACTGTTGGGGATACCCTATAGCATGGGAAATAATTTTTCATAAGAATTTATGAAAATCAAATAAAGTAACAATCTAAGTGTACTTAAGCCACTCTGAAAGATGGCACTTAAAAGTCTGAAACAAGAACAAGAGTTCAAAACAAAAGTTACCTAAGCAAATTATTTTATGGACAGAACTTAATGCAACAATTTATTGTTTTACTAGAAGAAAATAACTTGAAAAATTGTATTGGTAGAAAGGAGAGGAAAAAAAAGAATTTAACAAACAGATAATACATTTTTCATAAGTCAATAACACCCCTCCAGTTACCCTGAGTAACGGACATGTTTACTTTTGTACTGCTTATATCTTAAACAGTTTATTACTCTGAACTGAAAATTGATCTAATGCTGACCTTTCTCATTTATAAACAGGACAAAAAGATAATGATTTTGTTAGAAAACTATGTGCCTACTGGAATCTTAAATGAACTTTCAGAGAAGTCTTCTGTCCTTAAGGTTTTACAAGGTCTTCTCTCTCTGTTGACCTCAGCAAGACCAGACAGCTGTTTAAGTTCAGCATGCTGTCGAACTGAAACAATTACACTTCCTTCTGCCAGGAAGCTCCAACTGTGATAAACAGCATGATATACTGTACAATAAGACCTTGATTATGTACAGCTGTCAACCCATCACACAAATTGACCTTATGGTATAAATATTTCAAATTGTTCTATAAAGTTGTATCTTCAAATGTTACAAAAAAAGGAAAGTAACTATGATGAAACCAGTGCAATGTATTTCAAAACTGTTGCAGTTAAAGGCCTTTGCTCTTCACCTTCAATCCCTTCTGTAAGTTTGGTGAGCAAGCTTTAAAGGAATCTTACAGGATGCATATATTTAGAAAAAAAAAAAGGTTGAATCTTTGGCTGCGTTTGCTAAACAGCAATGAAAGACTTGTTTGTAATGCTTGAACTACTGAGGCTACAGAAATTTTACAGGACTCAAAAATGCAAATATTCCCAACCTCTGGTATTTGCCCTTCTATGAGGCTGAAGTCTATAATGCCCAGCATTTTCACAAGTGAACTTACACTAGAGAAGAGCTTTGCAAATCTATGCACTAAACTGGTCCTCTGACAGTGGAGGGAACAGCAGGAGACTGCAGAAAGCTTAGTTGTGCTAAAGGAAGAGAAGCATTTTCCAGATTGTTCAATCTCTTCAGCATAATTCAAATACAGCTGGAATAACAGCAGCATTTTTCAATTAAATAGCATTTCTCTGTAACTGTTTTCAGTCATTGGAGATTCTTTTCTTGTGTACCGGCAGCTGTAGCAGATGGGTCATAAATGGGGAATTATCAAGAAATGGATACCTTTGTTTATAATAAAAGCAAAACTATCACAGATAGATTCAGAGAGCTCACATAAACCAAACACTAGAAAAATGCAAAGAGTTTACATGCAGAGGTAGAGGTGTCCATACAAAGCTAATTTTGACCATCTGAGTGGGTTTCATTTCACTTAATTTTAGACATCTCTGACAGAGATGAGTTGGCTGCCCTGGGCTTCTCTGTATCCAGCGGAAAGCAAAAAGACCCCTTTTTGAATGATTCACTGAACTTATTTTAGATGTCAGCTGTAGAAATGAGACAAATTACCCCACCTAAGTCCCTGAATCCTCCTCCCTCCACCCCAATCCCACCTGCCAATTATGTCCCGGAAACTGGTGGGCACATACAGTGTATGGAGACAGGACAGGGGGGACACAACAGATACCCAGCTCACACCACTATCACCCACCACATCATCTTATTTCACTGCTCAGGTTTGGGCGTTTTTTCAGCAGGGGCATATATGGGGAGGGGTTGACTGGTTGGTGTGGGAATAGATTCACAATATAAAGAGTGGAACAGATCCTACAGGAGATGGGCCACTAAAGATAAATAAACCAATGAAAGCATTTTGTAAAACTGTATTGTAACGTGAGGTTTATTGGTGTGTTACCCTTTTCCCCAGGCCCTTTGGAAAGCCACCTTCCCCTTCTCCCAGGTCCCTAGAAAGCCACCTACCCTTTTTCCCCAGGCCCCTGGAAAAGCCACCTCTTACCTTCCTAATTAGTATGCAAGCCCCCACCAAGTTTTGTTCTGATTGGTCCCTTGTATCCCTCCCCTTTGACCCTGACCATGAGGTCTATAAATGACCTAGCCAGGTGAATAAATCTCTCTTTCTGCTTCCTGTTCCTGGTGTGTGTGTGTCCTCCTTACTGAGACCTGGGGAGGACCCTGTGGCCCAACCACCTGGCCACGTGCAGAGGGACAGGGAAGGGGAGAGCGTGCCCCATCCAGCCGTGTTAGGTTGGGTTCTGGTTTTTTCCTCCATCCATTAAAAGGACACTTTATTCCTTAAGATTGTGATGTGATTTATCAGCACAGGATACTTTTCATTTCAATTATGATCTACAATATAAGGCATGAATTTCACCATATATATATATATGATTCACCATTGATTTCCTGCTGCTATTACTGAAAACCTGAACATTAGAAAATGACACAGACTTACAAACTTACATAATATATAAGAAAGAAAAAAACGTGTTTAGAAGCACTGATTAAGGAAAATAATCACCTTTATGATCTCAACTATTTCTAATTCTTGGTTGATTTTTTTCCCTACCTATATTCTAGGAATTGTTATTTCCTTGTCTAATAGTTCTTCACCTTACTTTCCTTAACATTTCTATCTTACCAAAACTTCACTAGACACTTTTCCCATCTATTTTATCATGTAGAATGGCTGTTTGTTGCTTAATATTAACACCAAATATTAGCATTATGGCTTGGAACTAACTTCTCTAATGACATTAATTTAAGCAGAAGAGTTTCACTTTGCAGAGAGGATCAAACAATGGGTCTAGAAGACAATTTACCAAAAAAAAACCTTTGAAGTTTCCTGACGTAATAGCTGCATCCCTTTTTGGCACAACAAGGAAGAGATTTTAGTTTGGTTTCTTTAAAAATTAAACTTAATTTCTGCAGAATCAGAGCACAAATTCCAAAGCTACATGCACATATTAAGTACACATCTTTATATTAAGAAAATGAAAGGGGAGGAATTCTTCCAGCTTTATAATAAACAACTGTTTTATCCATAACCTGTTCCAGTATGCCTATGCTCTTCTACTGTAGCATGCACAGATTTATTTTTTTTCCCATAAGAATTTTAGTGTGCTCAGGAAGTGCTACACAACTGATCACAGCAGAGGTACAGTGTATCCCACCTTTCTAAACACAGTGGGATCACATTATATGTCTATTGCCAAATACCCCTTCTACTTACCATCACTTTGCTAAAAGGTTCTAAAAACTAAAAATAAGTATATACTTTTCATTTAAATAACCAGACATCCCTCTCTCATTCAAAAGCAAATAAATATTTTTTTCTAAATCTTAATTACAAGTTATTTAGCCTTTCAACAAAAAAGAGTGAATCAATGAATCAAGCTTCAAAAAGAAAATTGCAAACAGGGTTCACAGTGTCTGTTCTGAATCCAAATTCAGATCTAATTGGATAACAAACCAAAAATAAAGTATAAATGAGAACAAACAAAAGTGTATTCATTAATCAAAAATCAGATTAACTTGTCAGTTTGTCCGCATTTCCCTGACCCATTTAAAGGGAAAAAAACAAATTATCTTCATTCTCAAGCAAAAGTCCCAGAAAACAGTGGTTTGCAATTGCTTGGCAATGTTCTGTACCATACCTGCAGCAAACAAGCAGTAGCAAACCCCTGGAATTCAGCCCTAGGATTTGGGGGTATTTTCATAATTTTGTTATAATATACTGGGGTATTTTTAATTGAATTTTAATTTATAATCTGAAACTACTTAGATAAAACAATTGTAAGGAAGATAAGGAAAATATATTATCAACACTGAAACACAAGAAATTGATCTTTAAGATATTTGGGAAGCAGCAAAAAGTTATTTTTAAATGAAAGTCCAGATCAAATTATTTCACATGCTCTGATAAATGGGACCCTTTTAATCACCAAACACATCCATTAGAAAAAAAAAAGGCGAAGTAACAATTTTTTAAAATTCTATTATCAATAGTTTGCATTAACCGGAAGAATCGGTTTAAGTGTAGCAAATTTTACAAGGAATATGACTAGTGTTATAAGCCTCTATTTTTAATAAGAGTAATTAACAGGTTATTTACAACACAAATTACAGTTCACAACATAGGAAATCCTGATTACTTTTTTCACATAGGGAGATTCCAAGCAGAAGTGAGAAGCCAATATAAAATCATAGTTACAACTATATATAGAACAGGTCACAACATTTGGATGCAAGGGGTGTTAACACAGTGATTATATCATTGAACAAGAGACTTGCATAAGAAATTAACTATAAAGTCTAGAAAAAAACCCCCAGCAGAATAAGATTATTGCAAGTTGCTTACCAATATCAATATATTTTGGGTCCAAGGGCGTGCCAATAGAATTGCAGAGAACCAGCACATACTGTATGGAAATAAAAGCAAGGGTCATTACTACCATATTTATTGTGCATTAGTAAGCTGCACAAGGTTTGCTGGAAAGGTGCATCTCTTTACCCACATCACACAGTTTAATGCTGATCAGCAACAGAAAACAGAGGGACCAAGACTGCAGTAAATATAAAGCAGCATAAGCATGAGAGTAATGAGCTATTTGCCAATTAGCACTATAAATGAAGAACAAGCACAAAACAGAAAAATGACCAGCTGTTTTAAGAAAGAGAGCAAATCTACCAGACAAAATACAACAGGTAGGATGTACCACCAGCACGGTCCACGTACAAGACGTGGGCAAGAGAACCAGTGTGTCACCTGCGGCTGTGTAAGGCACACACTGTACTGCATTATCTAAAAGCATGATATATCAGTGACTCAGGGACTTAAGTCTCATCAGGTGTTCATGCAAAAGATAACCTAAAAAACTCCCACAGGTCAGGACCTTTGTTTTATCCTTTGCAGACCTTCGTCTCCTTGAATCTCTAAGAAGGTAACAGTTTGGGGACCAATGTGATAAGGCTCTCCCTTTGCAGTGTCAGAGGTACTACAAAATTGATGAGTTTTGTTAGTTTTGCCCTCCTTGTAAGGCTGCTCGAGAAAGCTTTGATAGCACAGGTACCTCAGGTTGGGCTGTTAAATTCAGAAACGTGAAAATAAAGAAAAATTGACTAGATACCAATGTTTCACTGTTGTAGATGTTGCATTTACTTCTCCAGACTTAAATCAAAATTTAAGTAGCTTAATGATGATTGCATAGGGAAATGTCTGGAATGACAATTGCGGAAGTTAAAGAGCAACTTTTACTTCAAATCTTTAGACTTAAAATAAAAATAAATAAAATATACAGGGTTACCAAAACTTGAATTGTCTAAGAGCTGTTACCCTGACTTTCTAGGAGATGAAAATTTTTTCACAGCTCTTTAACCTCTTGAACAATTCATGTAATTGTGGTAGCAGACTAGAGCAACTGTACAGCCTATCCCTTTAAAATGACAGATTGACATCTTATTAATCACATGAGAACAGCTCAATTTAGCTTTTCAGCTACTGCATGAATTTCACTCTTTCAAAGAAAAAGATCTGAACAAGGATTTCTTTTCATTAAATAATTTATTTTTTCTGGGTCTGGCACCAATATGCACCTCACAAAAATAGTATTTTTATTTCTCTGCTCATGAATTAAACTTTCCACCAGCATTCTCAAATTTCTCTTTTTCAAAAAAAAACATGTTGAGCCTTCACCTCTGTAGGAAACCACACTGGGCTTTTTTGTTTCCATCATGTTTATATTATGCCCCCTTTAATTATCTCTGAGCATCCAACACAGTGGATCAGAGCCTGAAAAGGGCTCTGGAGTAACAGCATCCAAGACAGAGGCTGTATGACGTACACAGGGTGGTGCCAGGGGCAGGTAGTTTGCATTGTCTGATTTATCCAGCCTTACTAAGGATATCAACATCAGTCCTTCCTAACCTACTGACACTCACAATCCACTTGCAATACCTTTAAAAATGTCCTGCTGAAATTAGTCTTTTTTTGCCCCATCAGCTATTGCTGTACATTCTGCCATTTGAAATCACAATTCTAATGACCAAAATCTCTTGTAAACCAAATTTGTTTTACAGAAAGCAACTCTAAAGAACTGCTACCCATAAACTTGTGGACTTCATTTCCTAAAAGCTGCACCCTCACAGTGTTAATAATTACACTGGAGCCATTTCAAAACAACGGAAAGATCCTCATTGTCTGTAATTTCCAGACGCTAAAATTCGATCTCTTATTTATATACAAGAAAGTTACACTAAAGTCCCTCCACTGTTTGTTTCCTATTTTTAAAATACAATCCAGAAAAACCTCATTATATTGCACTCAACTTCACCAAACGTTTTTGGCCCTGTACACCATATTTTCAGTCCATATGACAGTACATCACTTATTGCACAATCAAGCAAAGCAGCACTAAAGCATGATTGGTGGGGTTTCTTTACCATTGCACCAAATGATTCTGTCTCATGCTCCTCCTTTGTAAGCAATACACAAGTGATACAGAAAATAATTCAGAAGTAAATGCAGCAAGAAAAACCATTTAACAGTTAGCTAAAGGATACATTTATCATGTCATTTACCACTACATATAAAATAAACAAACAGCAGTAGTAGTAACGTGTAATTTATATCACCTAAGAAATTGCCTTTTTTTTTTTTCATTTCTGACTGATGAAATATTCATTACCATTCTGATCTCTCCTGCTTTTAGCTTGTCTCTGGAGAACGGTTCTAAATATTTCTGAAGAAACATGAATCTGGAAAGCTGCAGTTTTTATTAGGTTACTAATTGTTACAAGGAGTTAAACTGTAGAGGCAGTTAATCAGTTACTTTGCTGTTGGAGTTCTTTGTTTCTAAACACTGAGCCCATTCAAGTGCCATTCTGTCAAATGACAACTCACAACTCTAGGACAGATTCAGACTTTTACATTTCATCTTATTCTGGCTGTAAGGCACTGACATCTGGAACAGAGCATTTCAACTGAAAATTCAAAGACAGGCTTTACCTGAGGTTGATTTTCATCTGCTTTAGTTGCTAAAACACAGAAGTCTCCGTAAGTTGTTATGGATATAAGGCTCTTGACATATTTCACATACTTCTCATTGTTTTTTGTGTCCCAAAAGACTACGCAGCATTCCGGGCGATCAGGTCGGGTATACGCATAGACAACCGTATTGGAGCAGTAACCCCACTGCCAGGAAAGACAATTTTCATAAAACCAATCAGAAATCATAAGAATTTAGTAATCAACTGTTCACAGCTGTGATAGAAAGGGTTTATTTCATGCACATAATCAGTATTCAATATTTTTTAGCTGTCAGGTGACAAACTGATTTATTAAAATTACGTCAACACAGCTCCTGTAGTAAGTTATTGGAATAATACTAAACTGGCTTTCCCATCACACAGAGTAACCTCAGACCTGGAGGATCAACCTCAAAACATGTTAAGATCTCACTTCCCATTGTTTCTTCCTTCTTCAGCAGATACCTAGATATACCCACTGTCACAATGGGTTTGGCCATGAACATGCTTGCTGTATGACTACTGATTTGGAAACCCAAAGTTTATTACCCAAAGGAAATGTAATAAACACCTCAAACAGTGCAATTCTTGAAGCAGACAAAAATAACAAATTATATGAGAGCACTGTAATAACTCACATCACCTCTTTCACAGTAGTAACGAGAGAAACCTTCCCTTCCTCCCAGAAGAATATAATTATTCACGTAACAAGTAGGAGAAAGGGCAAAAAGGCAAGAGAAACGGAATATCCATAAAAAGATGCATTTTACTGCATCCATCTGATTTAAACTATAGAATTTAATAAGGAAAATCCTTTGTAATACAGCAGAATCAGAAAATATCTGAGAAAGGATGTGAAGCCATCAAATAAAAAAGATATGAAGCAAACCACTTAGAGATGATGATGCAATTGTAGAAAAACTGATAGAATTCTCTGCATCAGCATCTGCTAGAGAGAGAAAAGAAAGCTTGTCCGAGTGCCGGCCAGAGGGATTCCCACACTCCACAGGAAATGAAACTGAGACAATAAACTAAAGTATCAGCAGAAGAACTTCTAGAATAGATTTCTAAACTGAATGACAATAAATTATCAGAGCCCAAAGGTTTTCACTCAAGCAGAGTTGAATTCTATGGGAATTCAAACACAATGCTGTGGAATAGAGCCAGTAGAGCAGGACTGGGCAGATGTATAAAGCCTCATGATTCTGGGAATCATAAATCAGTAAATCTAGCTTTCACACAAGCTAGAGATGTAAATAAAAAAATGAATAATGAAATTAGGTGGACATGGATAAATACAGCACACTGGACAGTCATCATGTTTTTAGCCCTGATAGTTGGATCTCATTCATTTATTACTATCTTTCAGAGAAGCAACAGGCATGTAAATGAGGGTGACCAAACTGATAATAACCTAATTGGTCTTATCAGTCAGATTTTCAAGTAAATCAAGCTCATTTTGGATACAGGACGAAAAGTAAAAGGATTGGAATAAAAGTAGTTTTTGACAACAGGAAGCAATATGCACAAGATCCTTCCCAGAGATGCAAACCAGAACTTATATTATTTTGAATGTGCAAAGTAAGTTATGAGGTAACAAGTCAGTAAACTGTAAATCATGTTTGTCAAATGTAAAACTGATTTCAAGAAGTGGCAAAGGACCCCAGAATGCAGGATGATCACATTTCTACATGGTGGAATGTAGATTTCTACAAGTTAATATACACCAGAAGAAATGTAACTACAGTTGTAGACTCTAAATTAGTATTACAGCTCCAAAAAGATACCATGAAACTATGACTAGTTTAAAAAAAGATCAGCTAAATTCATAATTTTTACTGTCTTATTAATTTAGAACCCCCTTTCCCTTATTACAGTCATACTTGAAAAATACAGGAAACTGCTTTTATTCAGTGGAGTGGTAATGTGATACTAACACTTCATCTCCAGGTCATTAATTTCAATCCAACCTAAGTTAATGACAGCTTTGAATCACTCCCATGTAATGACTGTCACCTTTTAGAACATCTACTTCCTAAAAGGAAGTTTCTGATATAATCGTAGCAAAGGTAATGTGTATTATTTATTGAAGGAAAACATATATCATTCACCCATAAAAATATTTAACATTGAAACGGAGTATACCACCAACACATCAAGAGTTTATTTGATGCAGAAATAAATTAATTTGAATTCATCTTTTTCTACTTCAATGGGAAGAGGAAATAAAAGAGCTTACACATGCAGTTTCTGAAACTTAGGTTTCCAAATACTAATTTGCAAACTGTGCCAGAAACCTGAAATACACATGGCCTCATAGATACCGATGAGTTTAAGAAAAAGCAACAGGCCTCTGTTCCAGCTGTTGCACATTTCCCAAAATAAACATTAGGTAGCATTTCCTGCAAGATTAATTTCCAGCTCAAATTTCCAGAGTCTTTTCCAACAGATTTATAACCAACTATTTGAGATTGTTTCCTAGCAGATTTGTGTTCATAACTCCCTGACCATTGCTTTTTAACAAGCAAGTGGAACAATACAATTCAACATATCTGCAATACGTTCCTCACATTGCACTCTCTCTTTAATCACAATGGTTACACACTGATAATTAAAGAACATATCCTGTGCTGGGGAAAAAATATACAATACTGTATACTGGACAATAACTGCTGTTTTCTGTTAAACTGCAAATTTAAGTGAAATAGTCCTAACTCTTAAAAAATAAAAATAAAAGAAAAAACCCAGATGGTAGACAAGATAAAAACATTATTTAGAATTAGCTGTGAATACACACTTGTAAAACATATATTGGAAATTTAAATATAAGTAGGAAGTATGTCTATCCGGTTGCATTAGTTTCTACTGTCCAGGTTTCTATACAACTTTCCTGGTTCAAACTAATAATTCACCACCAAAAAAGGTGACAGTGAAAGTAAGGCTCAAACAATTCCTACTGTATCACTTAGCCTACTATGGTTGACCAAACAGCAACGAAGACACTGGAGCCTTACCTACATAACAGCCACAGTAACTACCGAAGTTAGACCTGTGTCCAATTCTGTAATATTAACAATGCAGACATCTCCTTATCATGAAAATAAGATCACAAATTCATTGTAAAAGCAATGACTAAATCATTCCATCACCAAGACACACTCAGACTTCACTAAAACTTCAAATCAGTAGTACTGGTCAACCAGTAATCGTAAGTTAAACACTGATATATATTAAACCAAACTACTTTTTTAATCTGTTCAGAAAGAGAATAAATAACAGGAAAGTTATTAATACAATTAAGCGTGACATTACTACACACCTTGTAATGTGGACGGATGTTTGCAAAATATATATAAGAATCAACAGCCAGGGCAATTTTCAGTCCACCTCCCTCCCAAGACAAGGAGGATATTTGTTTTCCAGGAACTTTCAGTGTACGTAAATGCTTAGTTAAAACAAGGAAAGAAAAACAATTTGAATTTATCACAGGAACAACACTCTAAAATACATAAAAAACAGTTTTGATAGTGGATGAAAAAACCCACAGATCTTCTTAAGTGTACCACATAATGACTCTTAAATTGCAACACATATGCAAACGAGGGAGATATTTAACATGCAATACCATAAAGTGTTCTTTTGCCTCTGGTTTGTTTTTGGTTTTTTCTTCAGAGAGAATGAAAACCCAGGACTCAGTGATAGTTCAAGCGTACAAAGATAAAGAGCAGATGAGAATGACAGTATAAACATTTTTTTCCTTTGGCTGGTAATTTGAATCACCTTTATAATTTCAGTAACAACTAAAACAAACATAACGATAGTACCAATCCTGACATGCCTCAGAAGTTTCATTGATATTGGAAGTGTATTAGTTGATGTAAACCACTCTTAACTACTGCTGATGGCTTAAACAAATAAAAACACACCACTAATCTCTGTTAAGAACATAATGAATTAGCTGCATAGGTACACAATTTGCAGTGAGGCAATGGATGTTTTCCTCTTATCTATTCCTTTTCAAAAAGAGCCTAAGAAAGGCAGTTAGTCCACTCTCCATCTTTTTTTAATATCTTGATTTTGTTGAAGAATTTGAAGTTCAATGAAAGAAACAATTGGAAAAAAATGTTTTCAAAAACAATAACCTTAGTCCCACAGAGTACTTCTTTGTGGGTACCTTTTTGTTTGCAAATAATATTGATGTATGTAATAAAGGATAGACTCATCTACTTTACTGCAAGATTTTGAATAATCTTAGGTTTTAAATAAATATAACATTTTACTGGTTAGAAAACTGATACATGCTCAGATTTAACTTTCCTTTTGAAGGCATAAGTTTGAGCCTATAAAAACTATCAATGTACTTACACATTTCAGTACCAATTTTGTGCCTCTGATCAGATGCAAATACCAAGTCAAAATACTGGTCACACAGTATTCACAGAAAATATACTCTTCCAGAAAGTTAAGTCCATATCTGAGTATCAGAACTAGAACAAGACAATTCTAAAACCTAAAGAATTTTCTTCTAAACACCAGATACAAAACCTGAAACACCAGTTTCAGTTAATCTGAAGGACATTAGCAACTAGAGATGAAACATTATTGCCAAAACCTTTGATTCCATTAAATCCTGTCAGCTGAAGAAACCTCTAGAGATGATGTTGCATCTTAAATGCTTTCACAGCACAGCTCAGAGCTGGCCAATACCTTCTCTGTACAAGGGACAAACTTCCTCACACTCATACATAACACCCCAACTTACTGATTTCCAGATATATTACTAGGAGAGAAGGGATTTGACCTTAAATTACCTGGCAAGGCAAGAATAGCACCATAAACAAAAATATATTGGAAAGTTGTCTCTCAACTATCAAACATTTGACATACTATAAAAAAGGCTGGATATACAAAAAAACATTTACAAAACAACATCCCAAACAGGCAAATGAAGAAGATAAAAACAGTTTACCTTCTCTGAGGTTTCTCAGCGATTGCTTCTACTGACAACAGATCCTGTTTTCTTATTTTACTGATTCCATAAAAACAGAGGGCAGCATTCACTGCTGTATTTAAGCTCCTAACCTTTAAGTGTCTACATCTCATCAACAGCCAGTGTAGAAAGACAAGTACTTCTGGATTTGATACACAAATGTTGACATCTTGACTGCTGCCTAAGCTTCAAATTGCTTATTGTCTACAGTCTGAGCTCAGGTATCTGAGTCACATGCTCCAAGTTAGACATCACACAGATCCCTTCATTTAGTGTTTTATGAGATGCACTTGGATTTTTGTGCTGGCCACTATCCTGATGTTCTACAAGGGTATTTGGCCCTGTATCATCTTTCCAGATCCACATGGATATCCCAGATACCTTAGAGCACGTTGAACACATTAAACACCTGCATCAAATTGCACCAGTAATGACCATATAGACAATACATACTAAGACTTAGAAAAAAACAAACAACCAAAACATTTCCACTACTTAAGTATATCAAATATTTTTACCTCACCAAAGGGAGTATAGAACTGCACAATGTTGACATCTTGAGAAGTTCCTTTTAGGGAGCCTGCCACCGCCAATACACTTCCACAGGGGTTCCACTGAATACATACTACATTCATATCAGTGTCAATCAAAACAGGATCTAGTTTTTAAGGAATAAACATTAAGAATATCAACACAAGTAGACACTTTAGGTAGGAGCAGCTCAGTAACTCGCACCCCACATTTTGTACCTACTGTAGTCATTCTCATCTCTCATTATCTGGCATCTTCCATTGTCATAACAGACAGCAAGGCAAGGACAATTGGGTTCAATGTAGCCTTCAGTACCATGATACCAGTGTATCCCAGCAATTTTGAATGCTCCAGTTGAGTTCACCAAACAACTCAGCTTCATTTTCACCTAGATAAGAATGGTTAATTAAAGTCATATACAACATGCTATTTAAAGAATATACTAACACCTTGAAAAAGACCAGACGTCTAAGCAATATTCTTTTCCTGTCCCAAGAAAAATTTTCAAGTTCTCAGAATTTCACGGGTTTAAAAAACTTCCATACAGAATCAAGGCCAGATTAGACATATGAAAACACATATATTCAACTACAGAGAAGTACCTTAATGTTGGCATTTTCATTCTTTGAAAAATAACTTAAAAAACAAAACAAATAACATAAAAAACCTACCATACACACATGTGCAAAAACACAAAGAACCCCATTGGAGCCTTGCAAAAAATAAAAATTATTTCATACAATTCCTGGCCACATTGTTTTTTTCAGAAAAGAAACCTTTTGTGAGCTTTCTCTTGATAAAGGTCTGCCGAATAACATATAAAAATAATTGAAAAACATAAGTGTCTAAATTAGAACACCAATTAAGATAAGTAAACTTTTGCAATAATTAGCCCTGAATGCCTGGTAACACAGGTAAGGACTTTTCCTGAAATATATTTCTGAATCAATTCAAAAAAGGGATATCAGGTAAGTTGTCGGAGAGAGGGGGAGTGTGAGAGAGAGCACAACCATACATATTGTTGAATGTGGTAGGGAAAGTGACAACAAATTATTTAAAGAATTTCAGTAATTTGTAGCAGTTGGAAACACCATGACTCACACAGTGGAAAGAAAGAGAGAGCAGAAGGTTAAGGAAAAGAAAATGGGAAGGGTAACAGATACTTTCTTAGCTAGATAATGGAAAGGAGGAGAAAATTCACTACATTAAGCACCTGAAAGTTAAGAACATGGCCCCAAATACCTTGTTTCTGAAGTCAGTGTTTTACTTCTATTTAGCATTTTGTCATAGACATATTCCAATATTCCAAGCAGATAAAAATAACCAAATAAATAAATAAATCTAGGTTGTAGGAATTCAACAATATAGTTATCTCCTTTAATTTTCCCACTCATTACCAGATTTTCCCTAAATCACGTAACATTCCTTATGTAATAAATAATATTAGGAGCAATAGGAAAACACACCACTGCTTCTTTCTAAAAGCATGCTAGTACTTTAAGAAGCAGAAGCTGTAAGAAGTCAATATACTTTAAGCCAGCAGTAGTTCCTCCAAATAATGAAAGGAAGAAAAAAAAAAACAGTAAAAAAATATTAAATCTGTTCCATCATCACAAACATCTTCAAAAATAAAATATTTCAGATGTGCTAAAGAGCTTCATTTAATTTCTTTGGTATGACCATGCTACTTTTACACTTTCAATAACTATAGCATGGCAAAAAGGCGTTAGTTGATGTGATATTCATTTACCTATCAAAAAAGAAATAATTATAATAAAAAGCTGCAGAACTGTTGAATAAAAGCTCACAAAACATTGTCCAGCTCTCAGTACTGAAGTTCACCAACTAAATAAAAAACATGAAATAACAAAGGAAGAGGAAGTAAGCTTTTATGCCTGTTGAAGTTAATACCTTAATTATATTACTATGAACTTACAATAAAATTTCCCTGATTGTCATAAATGTGAACCTCTCCATTTGCCATTCCAAAGAGTAAAACTTTGCTATCAGAGGACCAGGCTACGTGGCACAGGTGGGAACCTTTCAAGTCTTTTCCCCAAATGCGATTGCCTGTAACAGAACATTTGACTGTACTTAATAAATATACCACAAAATTAAAAACAGGATGCAAATTACCAATGTAAACACTAAAACAGCTACAGAAAGTCAAAGCAACGATTAGTAACTATTTCATGTATTTGCCTAGAGAAACAGGGCCACTGTGTATATAACACTGCAAACAAAAGTTGTGTAATAGCACAACAATTAGTAGAACTTAAATTTTACCATCCACTGATCCAACAATCACAGCTCCATCTTCATAGACAATACAAATCTTTTGTCCATCAGCATTCCAGCTCATACTTCGAACAACTGATTTATTTCTGTTGTTAATCATCTCTTCATACCAAGCACCTATTAGTAGTGAAGGAAAACTGAATTACACTCTGATTTGATAATCGTCTAGAGGATTCAAGGTACACACTAATCAGTGAACTCAGAGTCAAATTACTCTTGATTAAAATTATCTGCAAATGGGATGGTAATGACATTTCTTAGCCATGTGAATTCCTGAAGTTGTTTTAACAAAACACAAGTAAAACAAAATGCAGTTTGTAAAAGTTTCCAGGCAATCAAGTTAGGTGCTCAACAAAATGGGGAAATATAAGAATGGTGCTTATAAGTAAACATGACATATTAAGTTACACATGACTCTGCAACGCAATATGCAACAAAAAGCTACAGCAGCAGTAAGTTTTGGAATGGAATTGTCCTTTGGAAAGAAAGTTCTGCCCTTTCAGTAAAAGTCTACCAAGACTGTGCTACAGACAGAAGACACATATAATGATTGTGAAATCCAGTGTTCAGATGTGAGCAGCTTATTTCTGAAATAAAACAAATGACGAATTGGAAAGGGGAGCCAAAGTCCAAGAGGGGCCTTACAGGAAATGTTCTGTGCTTAAGTAATTTCAGAACTGACAAGAACACACTAGGAAACATTATCAGAGGAAACAACCATTTTTGCTAGGAATAGGTAGTAACTTACTGATTGTTTTCCTAAACTAAGAGATTATTTATATGACAGTAGCCACAGATCAGGCAGAAAGACTGAGTTATATTCATTATTCCTGAAATGAGAACCTGTGCTGGGATTTTGTTTCCATTTCTCATTAAACTAAAATCCCCAAGAGAAAAAGAAACCACTTTGTTTCTTCCGACATGGGCTGGGAAGTGGTTAACTTGACTGTGAGGTTTGCTGACTCTCAAATGAATTGAAATGTACCAAAGTAGTACATATATGTGTGAAAAGGTCAAGAGCAATAAATGATAATTACAGCAATACACCGGTTAGTCATATTAGTCTACTGCCTGAATTAAATGTTTCTAAAAATTGGTTTTATTGATGCTCTAAGCAGGGTTGCTAAGTTCTTGTAGTTCTATCAATATATTTGTGGTTGATGCACAATATATTATTATCCTCCAAGGGAATAAAGTAACAGAGATAAGAAATTTAGAGCAGTTTATCAAGTATATAGCTAACAATTCACATATTCTCCAAAGGTAGCTTTGCAGGACAAATGCCTTTTCACATGTGACACTACAAAAAATGTAGACAAGTATTACAATAAAAACTCAGAAATTGTTTTTAAACTATTTTGAGCTTTACAATCTGCAAAATAAAAACTCTGAGAAAGAATTGTAAAAATTGCTGTGGGGCTAAAAAATAAAAAACACAGAATATTATCCCATCTCAACTTTATCCTGCAGAATACCTTTGTACAACATCCACACAATGATGAGGCCATTTTGATCACTGGTAGTCAGTTTTTGATACTGTTCATTCCAGGTCACAACCTGCACAAAACCTAGAAAGTGATAGAAATTTTTTATTGACATCACTTCAGTAAGTTAATAAAAAACTCTACATCCTATTCAATCAACCTGGAGGTTTCCAGAAATTTGCACTGCCGACTGACTTTGATTTATTTGTATTCATTCTGTACTGCTTGTTTCCTCTTTCAAAGTTCTGCTCAACAGCTCCTTCTGCTCTGTATTAACCCACTTGAGTAATACCCTCTCCAGATCCTACTCAGAATGTTGCTTCCATACACAAAACCCAAACCACTGTGGTTTCTGACCACATCTGATAGTCTGGGCCACTGACATAAAGCTTTCCTGTCATAGGAATTTTTGGGTTTTCCTTCATCTTAGTAGTTTTATCCTCACTAGTGCTGCACTTTTAAAGTAAAATCTCCCTCACAATTACCAAGAGCCCTCTACACACAATTCCTTCAGATCCTCAAATCTCATATGGGATCTTACTCATAAATGTCTGACTTGACTTGAATCATCTTCAACCTTTATTTCATCAGTTCCATACTGGATATGAAGCCACATCACACTTTTTCATGCCCTCTGTATCCTTGCCATTTTTCAGTATCTCAGTGAAAATTTTATCAACAAATGCAATCAAAGATATCCCAAAAGTCATCGATTTTTGATGGTTAACAGTGACCTATTTCAGAATCGAAAACATTAATTTGCAGTATCCTCTAAAGCAATTCCTCACGATTCATTTGTTTTGATCCTATTTAACCAGGCCCCTAAAACAACCTGACTCTTGGTAATTTCTTCAAATAATGCAAGTATTTTAGCGTTCTCTTCATATCCCATTGTCCATGTGATAAGCTTTGCCTCTATTCTATACTTCATATTCTGAAATTTGTCAATAAAGAGAAAACGAAGATATATGTAAGACAGAGATAAGATTTACTGAACTAATTTTGATTTCTTCAGAAGAAAATGTAAAGTTATCATAACATATAGGAAAATTGCACAGAGACTATAAAAACAAACCAGACTTATCCAAGTATGAATCACTAGAAAAAAATGCTTAAGGTGGCTTTTAGTCTTATTTCAGATTTTACTCTATCAGAGGGAATTTAAGACTTTAAATACACAGTGTAAGAGAAAATTGGCACCTTTTTTTTAACTCAGCAATTCAAGCATCAACTGCCCCTCAGTTTATCTCTTTTGCTATAAAGCATTCTTTATCTGTCATCTACCACAGCAGTATGTGAACAAATGTACAGAAGCAAATGTATCGTGATCTTTTATGTAAATATTTAAAAATATATTCCTGTCCCATGCAACTGAGTAGCACTTCCAGATTAACCATGTTTGTCAGAGACACAAAGTACTATACCAGTAACACTGCACAATTAAAAAAAAAACCCCAAAGCAACAACAAAAGTCCCTCTGTGATGTAACACACACAATAGCATCACCCACTTAAATAGAAACCAGTATTTCCCTCTCAAGATAATGAATGGGGTCCAAATAATTTGGAAAAAGCAAAACCTGAGGTAATGCAAAACAGAAATTAGGCCGCAATGTGAAAGTTCAGACTTCAGTTTTCAAAATCCACGAGCAAAGTAGAAATTGTACCAGGCAGGGCAGAGCTTGGTCTGTGAAGGATGCACTCTACACCACACAATACAAAATCAGCCAGAACTGTCGGAAGGCTACATCAGTTTGATTCTCAACCCAGTAATACACTTATAGATCATGAAAGATTTACTGCAGGTCTTTCATCAAATAACTTGGTAAAAATTGACAGCCAAGCTGTTACATACTCAAGCTGAATACTGATAACCTCTATTTTAGGCTTACAATAAAAAGATATGCCAAATTACTCTTATCAGCTTCAAAAAATCTTGTATTTTTTTATTTTAACCAAAAGTAGATGAAATGCCCAAATACACTTACCACTATGACCTTCTAGACTTTGATTCACAGAAACATTGCTAGGAGCTGCCAGTCCCTTTATTTTCGCTTCGTCTAAAATTTAACAAAAATCATATAAAAATAACAAAGTAACAAAGCATACATTTTACTGTGTCTCTATGAATACTGCAGCTCTAATCACTATTTACATCAATAAATCACCTAAAAGTATGCAAATGGTAACTGCAGGATGAATTTTCCACCCATCAGCTCAATGCACTTGCTATTGACGTGTGTTATCCAAACTGATACATGCTTTATAGTCTAGCAGTTTTTCAGGAAAAAACCCAATAAAATAAACCTCCACAAGAACAGCAATGGCTGTCATATTTTGTTACATTCAGAAAAAAGGTTTAAAAATATATTTTACTTTTCTTGGAAAATATTTCTTTAAAAGAAAATACACAGCTTTCTCCCTAAAATTATTACGATGGTAGATAGAGAGCCTTCAAACAAAATTCAAGAAATTACGAAAAAAGTTCCAAAATAAAGGGGACACCTACTCAAAAAGAATTAAAGATATGCCCTGAAAAAAGAAGCACTGACAAAAACTTCAGCAGGTACAACAGGTAGACAAATTACACACACATCATGTAAGACCAGCTGGAGAAAAACTGTGTTTAAATGAATGAAAGAATCTGATTTTAGTGCAAGTACAGAACCAGCCAGGTACAGATTTAAAACGTGCCCTATCAACAAGGAACTTGTGGTAGAAGTTCTGAAGTGTGGTGGGTTCTGTTCTTTCAATAAATAAATAAATAAATACTCATTTACCTGTTTGTGTTTCTAGTTTTAGAACTTTCAGCAATCCATCCTCTCCACCACAGGCTATGAAACCCTGATCCTTATTCCAGGAGACACATTTTAAACGAACATTACCGGGAATGGCAATCTGAAAAAAGAAGTATTTTTGTATGTTCTGCACAGTTGCAAGAACCATGCTTTATTTCACATTCTCTGCTTGAACACCTCAAAGACACCTATTACACGAGACATGAGATAAATTATTTCTATTAACAGAGCAATATATGTAAAAACAGACAGAAGGCAGAAGCACAAGTAACTCGAGCATCCGAACACGTGCAGTAAATCACAACACAAATAAATAACACAAAGGTGTGCTGAGCAACGCAGACAGCTGCGAGGGGTCACGGCCAGGGCTTTGGTCCCCAGCCGTGTGCAGAGCCTGCCGGGGGAGTAGCAGGAACGCCGGAGACCACAGAAACAACAAATCAAATCCCCTGCCCAGGCCGGCGGAGCAGCGCCCTGGGGAGCGCTGCCCGCTGCCCGCGCCCCGCGCCCCAGAGCACCTTCTTGCACAGGTAGATGAACATCCCGGCGGGGCGAGGGGAACCGAGCCGAGCAGGGCCGGGCCGAGCCGAGCCGGGACTAG
>WBMV01016876.1:2119360-2152734 GCA_013396655.1 Campylorhamphus procurvoides | reverse complement strand
TGGGATCGGGATCGGGATAGGGATCCTCCGGGGCGGGGCCGGGAACCGTGAGGAGCCGGAGGGCACCGGCCGGCACAGCCACTGCCTGCAGTACCCGGCTTGGTTATAAAGCACGGCAATGCGTTAATAAAGGTCACTCTGCTCCTACACGGAGGAACATCCCAAGAGGTCGTGAAGCCCCGGGCTGTTGGCAGGCGCTGTTTGNGTGGGAAGGGACCCTGAAGATCACGCAGGTGCAGTGCACGCTGTGGGTGTTTGAGGGGTGATGTCAGTGATTTCGCAGGGACACCTTTCTTATATCACCTTCAGGGACACCTTCCCCTGTCCCAGGTTGCTCCAGGCCCCGTCCAGCCTGGCCTTGGACACTTCCAGGGATGGGGCACCCACAGGTTCCCTGGGCGGCCTCACCACCTGCACGGTAAAGAACTTCATCCTCGTGTCCAAATGTGTCCAAGATAATCGAAATCTATTTAAATACTGTCTCTCCTGAGTGTAATTACTGGCTTGTGGCACACCAGGTAACGAATCCCATTTTTCTGGAGAACAGTACATCCTGTTTTTAAATAAATCACTTATATCACCTTGGAATTTTACGTGTTGCTCANGGGACTAGCCTGGCCGAGCCGGGACTAGCCTGGCCGCGCCGAGCAGGGCCGAGTCGTGCCGGGCCGGCCCTCACGGCAGCGCGGNCAGGGATGGGGCACCCACAGGTTCCCTGGGCGGCCTCACCACCTGCACGGTAAAGAACTTCATCCTCGTGTCCAAATGTGTCCAAGATAATCGAAATCTATTTAAATACTGTCTCTCCTGAGTGTAATTACTGGCTTGTGGCACACCAGGTAACGAATCCCATTTTTCTGGAGAACAGTACATCCTGTTTTTAAATAAATCACTTATATCACCTTGGAATTTTACGTGTTGCTCACAAAGTGAGACAGGTAATTGCTCAGAGGAACTGAATGTAAACACCATCATTTGTAAGATAAAATGGAGTTATGAATACTAGTGCATGAAGCAAAGCCTGCCCATCTGACAAGACACATCTGGCCTCCAGGACAATTATTTTCCACTATGGTATAAAAATTTACGTCTCATCTGACAACTGGCCTTAGTGTAAATGGGACTGATGTCATCCAATCCCAATTGCCAAGAAGTTGTAAAGTCTTGCATGAGATTTACAACTTGTTTATTCTTACCAATTACGGAGGCCAAGGAATACTTCTGGCCATATAAATCCCTGTATAATACCCATGTCTAAGCAGAGGACATGAAAGTAAGCAAAGTAAGTGCTGGATATAAACCTCCATGACTTACAGAAAAAATATGCATACACAGCACTTTGAGGAAGCAAGTGTAGCATAGCCAGGTTGTCCCACCCTAACGTTAATTAAACCACAGCAAATTAATATCTGTGGGGACACATCACATAACATCAACCACAGCCCAATCCAGCATCCTTGGACAGTTTATAACCTCGTTTTCAGCCCTTGCTGAAACTGTTCACTTGTGCTATTTAATGTTATATTTCAGCTTAACATTACTGTATAAACATACCTGATGTCTCACTCCCATGTGCAATGAATATAACTGGACTTGTTTGTATCTATTACGTGCAGGGTATGAAACAAGAACAGATGTTATTAATATGTCCTTGGCAAACCAGCTACCAGATAAAATAATTTGTGCAATTATATTGCAAATCTCTACAAAATATATTGGATTTTTCCATTAAAAAAATTTAATCATAGTTTTGACTCTAAATTTAAATTCTCAAGCATTTGTAGGATTATAAATGCCAATGTACAAAACTAGTAGATTCTTTAACAGTTAACATTTCTAATTACCTTATGTGTTTTATCCTACAAGTACAACAGACACAAGCAGTCTCGCTAAAGTCCATTGTATGACAACAGGAATGATTGACTAATAAGTAGATCTTGCAGGATAAAAACCAGATGTCTTTTATCCTCCCGAGCACTGAACATCATTCTTAATGCTTAAAAGTACTGTTAAACCTTTTACCTATATTAATAATTACTTATAAGTATTAAAATCAAATGTTTCTTTTTCCCACTATGTGACTTGGGGATAGTATCCTGTTTAATTCTGTGAATTTCTTCCATTTATGCCTCCCTTATTTTTGACATTTTGTTTCCTTGATTTTAAACCCTTTATTTCATAACACACATCCTTTAAGATGTATACAAAAATACTTCCAGCATTAGTGTGCTTATCATACTGTATTTTATTAAAATAAGTTACAAGTTCTCAAATTACTTTCCCATTTAGCAGACAAAAGACATAGGCACTTTTTTTTTTCACTCTGTCTTGCTATTTCATGGTTTTATATAATGTGATATACTGCATCCACTCATTTTTTTATGTATTTACTTTGAAGTAAGAGAATAAAAAATGCAATTACTGCAGAAAAGCAGTACTACTTGCAGTACAAACTGAAGCACTGCAGGTGTAGCTTTATGGCTATAAAGTGACTGTACATGAAGAACCTCAGAGTCACCATACTTTCAAGACTGTTTTCTTCCTGAAGTCTTGGCGCTTGTCAATAATAGCAAATAACCAACTGCTGTTTTGTAAGCTGTGCAGCAAAGTAAAGCTGAAAACTATAAAAAGGTTTGATTCTGAAAGATTATTTTAAAATCAAGCAGAATGGTAACTCAGACAACCTGCTGTCTGTCTTGATACGCCCGCAGCTTCTCAGACACTTCGTCTAGTGGCCAGGTGTTAAGGGCAATAAAATAGATGGCTATTTTCTCATTGCTGCATTTCCAACATACATTTCAACACACAATCTGTTTTCTAGATGAGGTCAATACATGTTTGAATCAGAGATTTCAAAACATTTTAGAGACCTGTCAAGATTTGGCATCTTCCCAAGTGATCTCAACAACACTCATTTCTTAAAGGGAGTTTCATCAAGTGACATTCAGGGCCGAGAAATGGCAGGTGATTGTCTCTTCTGTGTTTTCCAGGTTGTCTTGAAAGGATGCTAGGGACCCAAATGGCTCAGCAACTTTGAAAGAAAGCCTCAGTTCTTTATAATCAAGTATATTTCTAATTTGAAACCACTGCATTTTCTTCCTTAGCATTAGTTCTCAGGGCAGAAAAATTGATCTCTGAAAGATGTGCTGCTACTAAGATGACATTACAGGTTATCTTGCTGTTCACTTTTAACTATGTAGATTCCCCAAAATTATGTATTATAATCCAGAAAAATCAGTCTTCAGTATTGCCAGGCAGATAAACTGGACTCTAACCAGAGTGGAGAAAGAGGGATTTGCAGTTAGATCTCATAAAAATTATTTTGAATTTGTTCAAGATCTGGAAAAGTCTTTTGTCCTTGGCAGAAGTTTTCACTTGGTTCTCAGAAACTTTGGCAAACTGAAAAATTCCTTTTTCTGTGTAAATTATGAGTTCATGCCTAAAACTTACTAATTTGCTCTCCTTCTCTGATTAATCCTAAATAGCCCACTCTTCTTTGAAGCCCCAGGAATCAGGATGACAACCACAGACATAATGATCCTCTAATTCAATTCCTATTTGAACAAGAGCACTATTCAGAAAAAAAAAGCCTGCAGTCTCAAAAGTATCCAGTAAGGAAAGTCTGTCACAATCCTTGGTAAATTGTGACAGTGATCAGCCACACTCCTAAAAATTATGGCTTGTGATGGACCACAGCTTGTCCAACTTTAAGTTCCAAGTATTAGTTCCTGCCATGTCATCGGAGGGCATTTAGTCCAGCATTCAGGTTTACTGTGGTACCACAGAGTTCACCACTTTCTCTGTGTTGTTTGGGTTTTTTTCTCCCACGTTTGTGGAATGTCGGATCCGGGGGCAGACCACATTTCTCTTTACAGCCACAGACACCATACTGCAGCAAATGAAGGGCAGAGTATTCCAGTGCAGCACCCACCAGCCTGCACTTCGGATGTCCTTTGGACCCAAGGCTTGCCTAGTGCCTCCAGCCTCGGCAGTAGCTCTCCCGTTGTCCTATATCCCAGTAGCTGGATATTAATAGGCATGCACACTTTCACAGAAAAGAAGAAGGTGCATGAAAATCACTTGGGACAGTGCCTGCCTGTGGAGCTGGGATGCAGAGGAATACCACACCTAAGGGGACTGTTGTCATACTGCCTGTGAAGCTGTCTCTAAACTTTTGGGATATAATAGGAGGGCTCAAAACTGAGTATTTGCTGTAACAGTAAAAGTCATCAAGAAGAGTTATGAACAGATCAATGCTGGATGTTCAATATCACATGTATAATCCAGAGGATGTGGGCATATGCAATTATTGTATCTGTATTGTGATAATAATGCTCTTCAGTGAAATGTGAAAACATAGTGGTGTGTGCAACAACCAAGATTTTTCCCATAACTTTTCTAAAATCACCCTGAAAATACTTTCTCTTTTGAGGAGTATTTCCTCCCTGGTTTATATCAAAACTGCTACCTCCAAAATACCAGAAAAGTGCTGAATGCAAGAGATCATGTAAGAAAAAGGATATATTTTGTGGACAGAGCTTCAAGATGTGAGGTGACTGAGTCCTGGAGGGCAGCTATGGCTTCACACTTACAGGACTCTTCAGTTGTTACAAGACTGCTTGTTACGGCTCCTAAGAGAGAAAACAACATTTAGAATATTACAATTATCAAATGTTTAAATCCCAGCAAAATGCTTGATTCTGCAAAAGGAGCGGAGCCCATGCTGTGAGACTAGAGCAAGCACTGGAACCCAGGGCAGTCAGGAAGAAGGGATGGCAGTGAACAGGGGCTGCTGCATTCCCAGAGACTGAGTGTCATTGTCCAGGGTAGGAAATATAGAGCTTGACTCCAGTGAAGAAGGAGGCAGAGCAGGGACATCCTCACCTGCCTACCTGGATTCTCTTCACTCTTTAAATTAGATCATTATTGAGCGAAGTATAAAAAGGGGCCTGGGTGCAGGGACCAACTAACCTCCCCCATCAACTCTACTTGCTAGACTAGAGTGAATATTCCCTTAATCTGTTGTCTCTCCCTCTCACCTAGAATACCCCTATCTGAAATGGCAGGGCACCCTGGAAATAGAATGAATGTGTTCAGGTGATGCAGACTGAGAAGAACCTGCAGTCCAGGTCCCCATCTTGGAAGCAGTACTTTGACCATCAGACTGTCCATACAGGAAGGCCACTGGCATCACTGTAAACAGAATCCATTCAGTTGGATGTATTTAAGGCCATGACTAACTTGTGCTTCTCTTCAGAGGAATGATTCTGTGATGAAATGGTGTGGGTTGGAAGGACCCTTAAAGGTCATCTAGTCCAACCCACCTGTCATTGGCAGGGACGCTTTCCACTAGACCAGGTTGCTCAAAGCCCCATCCAGCCTGGCCTTGAACACTTGCAAGGATGGGGCATCCACAACTTCTCTGGGCAACCTGTTCCAGTGCCTCACGACTCTCACAGTAAAGAATTTCTTCCTCATATCTAAGTGTATCTAGGAGAATCTAAATATATCTCTTTATACAAAATCATGGTTGCTGCCCTGTCAAAACTGCATTGTAGTGACATTTGGGGTACCCATCACTCCCAAACACAGGACTTCTGAGAATGCAGTAGTCCAAAGTTAAGCCTCCAGGAGTTTTGAAGCTAAGCAGTAAGACATGTAGTTATTTTAGACACATAAAGAGTAGGTCAGTGTCAGAAATTCTTTGCTTTGCATCAGTTTCTGAGATGTGTGTAGAATTTAGATACCTAAGTCTCAGCTTGGGAAGGAACTAGAAGAATTGAATTTACCTCTTGGTAAAAAATACCAAAAAATGAAAGCAGAAGCTTTTGTATTAATTTTAACTACTACACATCAGAGGTTCAGCTAAATCGTCAATGTGTACCACCCCACAAGTACTCTTGGTTTCTAACATCGGCCACATGTATGCATAGGGAGTATTTTTTACTCAAGAGCTATGTACACAAATCCATTCCAATATCACAGAAATATAAATGGAGGGAACAACATCATTCAAATAGGCCCAAGTGAATTTAAAAACTAATAGAAAGACACAGGAATGTCACTGGAGGAGTCAGTTAGTGTGACGGAGAAGCCACCAGTCTCTTAAGAAAGAGAAAGCAAGTATTGCCATACTCCACAGTGGTTCTACTGCATCTGTTTCTACATCTTGATCTCAGTCTTCCAAACTAACAGGGGATCAGCCTCAGCTGTCCTTAAGAATTCCTTTTTCTCTATAATTTACAAAAAAAAACCCAGGGGTGGTGACAATGGGTTCAGAGAGACAATAATTTCATTGTGGTATAATAATGCCAGGCATCAACTGATGGCTGTGAGTTCTTAGCTGCAGGAAGGGCAACTTAACCTCACGTATTCCATAAAGTAAGGAAGTTAAGGCTGGATCACTTGCTGCAAGCCGAGAACAAACATATCAACACCTAGTGCAGCACAGGTACTGTAGTGAGATCACCATCCATCTACATCTGAGACTAGAATAATAAATATCTAAAGGCAAAGCCTTCTTAAAAGAGGGCCCCTTAAAAGAGGGTTGTGAAATATACTTTCAACAAGTTATCAAGAGGTATTACCTGTCTCTTCATGCATTTTTTTTACATGTAAGGCAATGACAACAGATTATTTAAATTTTTTTCTGTAGGTATATAAATGCATAGCTGATCAATGCCAAACAAAGTGCTGTAACAACGAACAAAGGAAATACTGTACCTGGATACATTTGTCTTTTTCTGAATTGTTTTGGCTTTTTTGGTTTTTTGTAGGGAAACTGCAAAATCTATGAACAGATTAATTTCTAGCAGTGCAGAAATTCATTTGTACTAGAGTCAGTGTTGAAACTGGTGTCTCCTTGATTCCACTGAATCTGTATTTGTTCAGCTTCCTTCTTTGGAAGGTTCCACTGGCTTTATGGTTAATGTACAAAGAAGAGCTGTTCAAGAGACAGCTGGGGGAAGGCCAGTTCAAAACATCACACCAACCAGGTTGGTTTCCAACCAACTGCCAGTTATTTTTTTTATATCTTATTTAAATTCTCCAATGACAGATACAGATCCTCCTTAGATTTTGTCTATTTTAACAAAATTACCTTTCCAACCAACTTTGGCAATTGTCCAAGGGTACTCTGAATTCTTCTACAGTCCTTCTGTAAAATTGACAGTCTTCCAGTATTTGATATTCAAAATCTGGGACATTCCTGTTGCCTCTGGGATGCCCAACAAGCCATACAAAACATGCTAAAGTTATGTTGTTACACTGCATTTGTGTTTAAGTCCAGACCAACATGAAATTATTATTTTTGCAGATGGTGTCTGGCTCTATTCACCTATTTTATAACTGTGTTCTTACATAGGATCTTTAGCCACTTGATGTGATGGCAAGTTATTCCTGCTCTGAAGCAGGGATTGGACTAGGTACCTCTTGAGGTCCCTTCCAACCCAACTTAACATTTGATGCCATTATTGCCCATCTGAAGAGAAAACAGCTGGTAAGTTCGTGCTTGCCTCACTCATCTTGGAGGAGTGGACAAGAACAAAGGGTTTAGCGCTGCCATAGTTCTTACACCACTTCTGCTTCCCTCTGGCCCCCAGCCATCCTCCAAATGCTGGTACTGAACTGAGACCCACATTCCAGAGGCAGATGTCCCAAAACCCTGCATTGCCAATACCCCCAATTATTCCCACTTCATTAGGAAATGCACATTATAACAGATTAAATTTTTAAATACAGTGAGTCCTTAAATGTGTGGTGACAGAGAAGAGTCATCTGTAGTTTTAAATACAGCAACTGCTATAACTAAAAAATAAGGACCAAACTAGCTCAAAACATTAGTGGAAAGAGGCATAAAAGAACAAAAGGGATTTTCCTGGGAGCTTGTGAGTTGATAGAACATTTCCCAAACAAATTAAAAAGTTTTAACACATTAAAGACAGGTGCTTCAATAAATAGACATATTCAGAAAAACCCACAACATTAAATTATTACTTGAACATGTTTTCTCATCTGGTTTAAAGGTAAAGCCTTCATAGCAATCACAGGTATATGATCCACCATAGCTCACACAGACCTGCTCACAGTCATGGATTCCTGGTGCACATACATCAGCTCCTACAGAATGCACTTTGGAGAAACAGTTATCAGAAAACAAGATGACATTTTTTAATGCTTCCCAATGACAATGCTTTTCCATGCTGGGAGCCTATCCTGTATGACTCTTACCAGGAACTGCTGAGATGTATAACTGATTTTGTCTTGGAGCAGCAGGATGAAATAATTGTCTTACTGGGGATTAATACATTAACTAATACAAGGGATACCTCAGTCCTTGCTCTCTCTGACTGCAGCTGCCTAATCCCACCAGGTCCAAAGGCACACTGGGAACTTTTCAGTTCACAATAACTTTACAGTAAGGAGACCAGGAAGGAAAGAAACACTTCCAAAATTATTACATTTTTACTGTAACACAAAGTCACTGAGAAGCAAAAGAAAGGAACAGCAACATGAAATTCAGCCTGAAGGGGAGGATGTCACATCAGACTGTCTTGCATGGTGGTACACAGGTTCTACAGTACTGCAAAGTATGACTAAACACAACTTTTCTCTCTTCAATAATTTCTCAGTCCTGGGATTGCTGAGTATTGTATAAATCAAAAACCTTAGTTATAAGATACAAAAACTGAATGATAAGCAGTTACTAGCATCGTTGCATAATAAAGTTCTTCATATCTCTGAATTTTGCTCAAAGTCTAAAAGGCAGAGTGACATAGAACTGCCTTACAACATCTGAATGCATATGAAAGTTTCTCAGACAGATCCAAATATATCAACCTGCTAATGAGAGAAATTGCAATCCATGCACTTGGCCAGGGAGGGTATGGGGGGAAAGGGAACAGTGATCTGTTCTTACTTGAGCAAGTCTTCTTGTCTGGATTGAGGGTGTAGCCTTGGTAGCAGTCACAGGAGTAGAACAGATCATCTCTCACACAGACCTGCTCACAGTTGTGCCTTCCAGGCGCACACATGTCAACAGCTGAGGGAGTCATTTGAGAAGAATGATATATAATCAATATCCAAACTTCAGCCTTTAGAGTGGGGATAGTAAATCCCATTTGCAAATGTATCTTCATTTGGATTCAAACCAGGATATTTTTATTGCATGCCAGCATGCCATTAACCAGGGCAGGGTACACAGACTGTTTTTATCTGGCTATCAACTTCACAAAATGAATATGATTTTTGGAATACTGGCAACACTTTTTTGCAGTTGTAACAGATTGGAAAAGGAATGGAACTAGCAGTGATGCAGTTACAAAACAATTCTCTCATAGAATGTCAGATAACAAATATCTGGATTTTAAGAGACTATTTGGCATTATTTCAGGTCTAATTGAGAAGACACTGTTTTATGGAGTGAAAAGACCATAAACAGAAAAGTATATGTAGCTGCTGAAAAAAAAAGAGACATGACACCCACTGCCAGTTATGAAGTGGGCACTTTATGTGTGAGGCTGCTGTTTTCTGCCAAATTTAACACGTCAACTCTGAAAGGGCAAACTGAGAAGGAGTTCCTATATTTGGATATCTTTGCAGTAAGGAGGCCCAGTAAGGCACAAGGAAGGATGAAGGAAGGAGAATGAAAGCAAGAGAGAAAGAGGAGAGAGAGAAAGGAGAAGAGAAAGGGAAGAAAAGGAAAAGGAAAAGGAAAAGGAAAAGGAAAAGGAAAAGGAAAAGGAAAAGGAAAAGGAAAATGGAAAAAAATACCCCTCTCCTGGACCTAGACTATTTTGCATCATTCTTTGCATATTTTTGTGATATAATTATCATGAAGACCTGGATGGTTGAGAAACCATTAGCAGCATACTGCAAAATGAGATTCAAAAGGGAAAAAAAGCAAGCATGGTAGGAAAATAATTTCAAATTTGACTATGCAGGAAGAGAATAAGTGCTATGAAATGAGGTTTGATTTGGACTCCCAAAGGGGGCACCTAATTGAATTTACATTCTCTCACGTTTATTGCCTCTGTATAATGCCAGGTGAGAGTTAATCCTAGGCACCATATTTACAAAATCAGCTCCTAAACTAGACAGGAAGAAATACTGAGGCCCTCTGGCTTCACCTGCTTGAGATGTGAGACCTGTAACTTAATTGGAGAGATTTACCTGGGAACCTCCTGGAATTGGAAGCTTAAGTTCAGCACTCTGTCACAGAAAATGCAGTAAGGAAAAGAATTATAGTGGAAGTGTAAAAGAAAAAGGAGTTTCCCTAAATAAAGCATCAGTGAGGCATCCAAAGAAATTAAGACTGAAGTTCAAACCTAATCAAGTGAAGATAATATGGAATACATATTAATTTGTAGGCACCATATACGTACATGTACGTCCTCAAGTATCAGCTACATCTGTGCTCCTGTTCTCCAGAAGAGACCAGCACTGGGAAAGAACATTTCCATCCATCCTCTACAGATCTAAGGCTGGAGTATTTTTTAAGGTCCGAACACATCCACCAGAAAGAGCGATCACACTCATGATGATACAGACAGCAATCTCTCTTCCAGCATGGTCCTCACTCTCCTTCATTTCATTCCCTTGTGCTGCTTTGCTGAAGAGTTTTCTGACATGGGTGATGCACATCACATACTAGATATGGGAATTCATCCTCATGTGTATAAAAACACTGTGAAGTCCTTCAGAAAATGCTGAATGGCATTTTAATATTACTGAATACTAGCTTCACACACTTCTGTAGAAGAGCCATGGGTCAGAAATTACTACTGTTCATATGAAGAAACAAATTAGCCCCATGTTTTCAGGAGCTGTACAGAAACACTTGGATGATTTATCAGGAAAAAAACGTAAGTTAACCCAATTTTTAAAAGCTGCTTGCTTTTAGCTGAACACATATTTCCTTAATCAGGTCTTACCTGAGCAAGTCTTCTTGTCTGGATTCAGACTGTATCCTTCATAGCAGTCACAGCTGTAGGATCCATCATTACTGAGGCAGACCTGGGCACAGTCATGCTTTCCAGGTGCACACATATCCATGGCTGTGGTGAACCATGGTTCAGAAAAGAAACCTATTAATCCCCCCCAGACACTCTAGTGTTTTAAATGCTTGACATCTATAATTACAATTTAATTAAGATTCAACCAGTGTCCTACTTCATTATTATATTATGCTGCAGACAGCTGAATTCAGTCACTAATTATTTAATGGAGAAGGCAGATACAGGACTGCAAGACATGACTATACCACATCTCATGCAGTTCTGGCCTTCATCAGCAATTCCAACAGTCCTAAAAATCCTCAGTAAGGGTGAAGCTGAAAAACCACGACATGAGCAATAACCTGCCCCATGTCAGACTAAGCAGCTAAGCAATGTTTATAAAATACTGTGAAGACCATAAAGTGGTAGATAAGTGCCAAATTGCACTTTTTAATCAACAAATTTAAAGAAAAATGCAATTTTATTGTTATTGGAACCAAGGGGAAAGTCTACGGCTGAGTTCTCATTTTAAGGATTGATTTCTATAAGCAGTTTGTCACGTAGAAATAATGATGGTAACTCACAGAAAACATGTCCAAATCTCCATGGGTTTCATATATTCAAGTAGCCTTTAATTCTTACCTGAGCAAGTCTTCTTGTCTGGATTTAAGGTGTATCCTTCATAGCAGTCACAGACATAGGACTGGTTGTTACTCACACAGATCTGGTCACACTCGTGCCTTCCAGGCGCACACGAGTCCACAGCTGCAAGATACACGTTAGAGAAACAATTAATTGTTAATAAACAGTGGTTTGGGATAAAGTGCACATTCACATTTTTAATATATTTTGATTTGGAGTCAGCTCAGAAACAGCAATAGTAATTGAAGGAATTAGAACCAGTGGTAGGAGAAAATATCCATACAGTGTCTACACCTGAAGACTTTGTTTTGTCATCTGGCCCTAGTGAATGGGCATAATAAAAAGGATGGTAATGGAATCAAACTACTTCTTACCATTACTTGCAGCAGATTTTTATTTATTATTCTTTACTAGATTTATTGCTATTGAAAAAATACAGATGTTCACTGTTTCAACAGAAGTATGCAAGCAGCTTCTCAAATCAAATTATGGTGTTAAAAAGTGATTTTTTTTTCCTAGTTGATCACATTTACCAAAGGAGCAATACCTGAGCAGGTTCTCTTATCTGGATTGAGAGTGTAGCCTTCATAGCAATCACAGAGGTAGGACCTGCCATTCCTCACGCAGACCTGCTCACAGTCGTGGGTCCCGAGGGCACACACATTCCCAGCTGCAAGGGGCATTTACAGAGAGGTACTTCAGTCATCCCGAAGGAGAGAAATCGGCATTGATCATTCATGCTTACAAAAGTTTATCTTGCATTGTTTACTGGATTAGTGGTAGTAAATGTCAGTGCTGTGTCACTCTTTCTGTAAGTTATAGGCCTCCTTTGCATGATTCTGTAGTGAGCAGAGAGAGGTCATAAATGACACTGAAATAACTCACCACCTGAGGTGGCAGAGGAAAAGATGAATTGAAAAGGGTGCAACAGAGAGATTTGAAGCATTCAGTAATATTACACTGGAAATGAGAAATCGGCAATGAAAAGGACCTCCTGGCTTTTTGTATCCAGTCCCTTTCATTTACAGACAACCCACTGAAGTAATGCTAAAATATATCAATCATTGTATGGTGCCTTCTGAAGTTTAGCTCACTAGCAGAGAACCTGATCTATGAATTGTTGCTGCACTGGAAAACTCCCATGTAAACTGAAATGCAACAGAAAGCAAAATAAAATTAATTGAGAGAAGAAGGGAAGAGGGAAAGGAAGAGGGGAGGGGAGGGAAGGCAAGGCAAGGCAAGACAAGGCAGGGCAAGAAAAAAGGATCAAGACCAGAAGAAACAGTAAAAGGAATCAGAGGCACTAGGGTAACATAGTGTCTTCCCATGGATAAGGATTGTGTGTGTGTAATGATGGTCCAGATGTATAGGCCAGCAAGGAAACCCACCTGTACAAGATGGGATGTGTGAGGGCTGCAGCTGCCTTCACCCATCAGATTTAAAAGGTCAAAATCAAAGGAGAATATGCAGGAAAGTCTCTGCAGTAAGGTAGCTTTACAGGCACATGAAACTCCTAATTGAAGGAGAGTACAGAAATAATGTCTGAATCTCAGGGAACCAAGAAGGTGAAACTGCAAACTACAAAATGAGATTCAGTTTTCGGGAACCCACTGATTCCCCAGCAAACAGTAAGTCTATCTTACTGATAACAGAGAAAACAGTGATACAAGAGCAGCATGATGGATACACAGCTGATGTGTGTTGTGGTGACAAGGCAGACAAAATGACTGTGCAATGCACTGTATGTGTTGACAGTCTCTTCCTTCACAGAAGGTCTAACTACGTAGCTAATTAAGTCCTGAACAATTTTTCTCAAGTGGTCTTCTACTTCTTTGGTCACTTAAAGATGCCTTTGTTTATCTCCACAAACTGTAAAGGAAATGTAGATATTCACTTAGATGCTTGTTAGATTACTAAACTGGGGAAGGGAAAGGGAGATGGAAGGGATGAGAAAAGAAAGAAGTGGAGGAAAAAAATGGGAAGAGGAAAAAAAAGGAGGACAGTAAGTTAGAAAAGAAAGAAGAAATGAAAGGGAGGAGGAGAAAAATAGGAAGACAAGTCTGGTTTTACCAGAGATTTTACTTAGATTCATAGTTACAGTGTGAGTATGGACTACTGCTAAAATCAAACTCCAAAGCAATAGTGGTGAGATAAGAAATCAGAAGCAAGAGTGCTTGAACCTTCTCATGCATTTCTGAAAACAAGGCAACATTTCCCATTTTCTAAAACATGGAAGATTTAGAAGTTCCCTGATAAGGCTGATAGAGTGTCTTGTCTTTCTATTGGTAAAAACAGCTTTCAAATCAAGACAGCACCTTTTCATTCTGCTACACCCTTGAGAATAAGAGAATTAATTTTCATGATTTATGAACAAAATCTGTGGGTGGTATTTTCAAGCATTAGAGAAGCTCAGACTCAAATGGTCAGATTTTTGTGGTAGGAAAGTCAAATGTCCACTGACTTGGACAGCAAATTCAAGGCTAAGATTTTCCATTTCTGGGATGGCCTCATGTTGAATAATGCTCTCAGTGCATCAAGAACTTGATCTTAGCCAACTATTTTCCCCTGAACATTAGTTTTCCTGTTTTCAGTTCACCCTACAAACAAATTTATTTGCCTTGTTAAAAGCAAAGAAAATCCCAATTGACACCGGTGAGTCCAGATTTCTGACCAAAAAGCAATCTGGAGCTGGAAAAGAACCCAGTTTATCACACTGTCTTACAAGACCCTTTTAGATTAATTTGGTTTGTAGGAGCTTTTTTAAAAACTATTTCTTTTGCCCTGTTTTTTTTCATGAATTCCACAGATTCAGGCTAATTGCACACAGGCAACTCAGGGTTACACTGGAAGTGTACACGTGTGAGCTTTCTGATTTATCCTCCAGCCTTGCAAGTGCTTAATTTCTGTGCTTCAACATAATAAACAGTAAGTTTAGTCTTAAGAACAAGAGATTTTTCTTTGGTGCTATGAAAGGACTTGCTTTGGTGAGAACACAGGTGGAAAATTACTGCTATGTTCACAGCACACATACATGTCCAGCTAGGTAGGTGCTTGTGCCCACTTCCAGCTACCAGAGAGAGGATCTGGTCGCATCAGCAGCACAACATGGTACCAAGCCAAACCTCAAGGCATTTCCTATGCTAATTATTGGTCAAATTGTCTGCAGAGGGTCCTACACATTTATTTCATACCTGGAGAAAGAGGTCTATTCACTTGAAACATACTCAAAGAGGTATGGTGGTAGTTTTTAATAAGGCTCTGAAATAACAGTAACACATTGTCAACTTTTTGACAATTAAAAAACTTGTACAAAGTGGATTTTTCTAGTAAATTTCTAAGACATTTACTTTAAATATTTTTACTTTAAAAATCTACATTGTACATGTTTTTTAGTAGTCAGAAAGTTGTCACTTTGTTTTTGTGAATAGGGCTGTGTGACCGCTATCTATAGGCATTTCTAAATACTACAGATGATCTCTTTTCTGTAAATGACAATAACAGCCCCCCCAGTCTAGCATCATTAGTGGAGTTCTAGCCTAAACCAAATACGTCCAGCATTTTTTCAAGATCAGCCCTGAAAGAGCAAAGCTAACTCATTCCATTCAACAGTTCTTGTCTAAATCAAGTTGCAGAGAAACAGAGAGAAATGCAACCCTGACACACTGACGAAGGCTAAAGAGTGAAAGCCCATCCCAAGGTGACCTGCCACTGCGCTTGGGCATTTCATCCTGCACCAGATTTCTCAAGCTAGTGTGGTGGCTCACCTGCCATGCTTGTTTTCCTACTCTGAACCTGTAAGGAGCCCTTACACTCCCACGCTCCTCGGTTTCCAGCAAGATGGGAGAAGAATGAGCAGACTGCAGTGTGTGCTGGTGTGTGTGCCCTTGGTAAGTCAGTAAATATACACAGCCAAACCCCATCCAAATTGCCATGATTTCCCTGGTACTAAATCTGACCAGCTGCACAAGGAGGCCAACTCAAGTCAGTTCACTACCTGCATGGTAAGGTTACTATTCAAAATGAAAAGGCCATGACTTGGCCTCCACTGAATAAAAGGGTTTGCTTATTTACCCAATGGATGGCAAAGGAAATATTTAGATGTGATACATAACACTTCTGAAAAAGAAAACCTTTCTTAGGGAGTGGAACCACAGGAGAAGCCAAAAGGGGCCAAATTACACTACCCTCTTGGACTGACCCCCTTACCACAGAAAGTCTCTCTGAATTTGGATGTCAGCTTTTCAATCACACCATAGGTCTCCACATAAAAGACGTGTTCATCCAGTGGCTCACTGGCCATTATCCTGAGGGACTGCATGTCTGCCCGGTCCACCCCAACTGCGTAGATCTCAATGCCAGCTGTCCGCGCGCTTGCTGCCACATCTTGGACCTGGTCCTGTGGCCGTCCGTCTGTCACAACAATGACCACCTTGGGGATGTTGAAGGTTGCTGGCCGGGTGCCCATCTCCTCAGTGAAGACTTCATCCATGGCAACCTGGATAGCGAGGCCAGTCATTGTGCCAGCAGACAAGGGCTCAATGCGAGACACAGCCTCCTTCAGAGAGGCTTTGTCAAAGTAGGTCCGCAGGGGGAACTCCACTTTGACAGTGCTCGCGTAGTTCATGACCGCCACACGCGTCGTCCTTTCACCAACATCCAGAGTATCAATCATTTCTGACAAAAAGATTTTCACTTTCGCAAACTCTTCAGGCCGGACACTACGAGAACTGTCTACGATGAAGACGAGGTCCAGGGGCCGGTTCTTGCAGGCAGTGTCTGTCAAGAGGGAAGGAAAACACTTCAGTCATCTCTGACACAGGACAGGAGTTCTTACCTGAGAGGAGTGAGTGCTGTCATGGCAAACTACCCCTGCCACATAATGTTGGTTGATTCTTTAGGAAGAGGCTTAAAATTATAGTGAGCAACACATTAGAAACTCTTAAATATTAATTTTGAAAAGTAATAAATAATTGAACTTTTCTAAGTATTAACAGATAGGTGCACATTTGAGCCCTCAAAATGTCTAACTATCCTTGAAACAAAGGGTTGTGTTTGGTGACAGCCAGCACAGAGATGTAGTAATGATATGTAAATGTACTCACTGTTTATTTTTGTAAAGATTAAGCCTGAATTGCAATTTTTATAAGATAAAGAAATAAAATTGTAAAACAACTGGCAGATCACATAGTGAACAGATCCTAATTTTTTTTATGATAGGAACAATATAGATTGCTAAATAGGAATTATCTCTTCTTTTGAATTCACAACCCAAAGTACTTAAGGAGAAATAAAGGCCAACCAGAAAAAGATACAAATGTCTCTAACATAGAGCCTTCTTAAGAAGTTGTCACAGTTCTAAGGCTTATAGAGCAGAGAGAAAAATGAAATTACTCATTAAATAACTTTATATGTAAAAATGAGCATTTACACACACATTTCTAGCTTTCAAAGTTCATTACTGACATATAAATCTCGACAGAAACAGAAGAGCCACAGCGCAGATCAGAGAGAGGCATCACTTCTAGGAGGGCAAAACCCAATCAAGACAGCAACACCAGGCACCTGAAATGCACCCTCCCTGTCCTGATACCCCGACCTGACACTGACAGTGCCATGTACTTAGTTTATACCATCAAGGCTGGATTTGCAGCTGGTTTATGAAAAACAGACAACCCAAAAGCAGAGTATTTTCTATAAAAGAGACATTCTGGCTCAACAGTGTGTTAAATACTAAAATTTGAGGTGTTCGGTTTGAATTCGCTCCCTGAAAGCTGGCTATTTTTATTATTCCATTTCAGTTGAAATTAAAAAATCCTCTAGAGGTGAAAACAGCATTTTTTTTGAGGCATTAAAAACATTTTTTGTTGCATTCAAGTGAAAATAGAGGAAAACAATTTGCCCAAATTCCATGAGGAAGCACAGCAGCAGAGTTGATTTTGCCTTTGGACAGAGTAACAGACCAAAGAAATCTAGGATCCTGTCCAGCTATACTCTACATAATTCTACGTGCATCCCATAACTCAGTTTGGCCTTTGGGTAGCTGAGAAAATGTGAGGAGATGCTGGCACATGTGCATGTGTGGCTTAAGGCACGAACAAAGACACACGAGGTTTGTCCTAAAAAAACTAAACAGAAAGATAAAAAGAAAGGAAAAAAAAGACCAAACGCAGGATTTGTAGGTAGAATTCTCCTTTAGAGATTAAGGCGGGAAAAAAAAGTTTTTTAGCAGCCTAATCCTTCCATGAGTCTGAAACGAAGCCGATTCGGTAAAAGAGCACAGGGAGGGGAGAGCAGTGCGGGTTTCGGAGCGGCAGCGGGGCCGGGGGCTCGGGGATTTGGGGCTCCCCCAGGTGCGGTACCTGCCGGGGGGTCGGGGGGATCCCCCTCAGGTGCGGTGCCGGCCGGNGGTCGGGATCCCCCCCACCCCCCAGGTGCGGTACCTGCCGGGGGGGTCGGGATCCCCCCCACCCCCCAGGTGCGGTACCTGCCGGGGGGGTCGGGATCCCCCCCACCCCCCAGGTGCGGTACCTGCCGGGGGGGTCGGGATCCCCCCCACCCCCCAGGTGCGGTACCTGCCGGGGGGGTCGGGATCCCCCTCTCCCCCCAGGTGCGGTACCTGCCGGGGGTTCGGGGGGATCTCCCCCAGGTGCGGTACCTGCCGGGGGTTCGGGGGGATCTCCCCCAGGTGCGGTACCTGCCGGGCTCCGGTGGCGGCGCGGGCGGAGCGCGGAGCCCCGTGGGGCCGCGGGCAGCGCCAGCACCACCAGGCAGCAGCAGCAGAGGATGCCGAGCGCTCGCCCCATGGTCCCTCCGCCGGCCCCCGCCCGCAGCACCGCCTTTAAAGCTGCCGCGATATCCCGGTGCCATCGGCCGCCCCTGCCGCCTCCTCCCCAGGGCGGGATCGCCGCGCCCGCGAGAGAAAGGGGCGAGGATTAGAGCTCAAAGATGGGAACCTGCGGGTCAAACCTGGGAGCTGGGGGACCTGAGGCACAAACCCATCCTTGCTTCTTGCACTGGAAGTGTTTGGTCCAGACTAACTTTGCACTTCAGGCTCCGGGGCAGTATTCGCAAAGAACGTGAGAGAAAGCTCACAGTGCGACCACCAAAGTTCAAGGAACTGAATCCCCTGCTGCCGAATCTAACCATGGGCATTTTGTCCAGTTCCTGGCACTGGAAATCCTGCCGGTTCTTGGGGGAAGCTGCAGTGAGCTTTAGTGGAAAGCACAGCTGAGGGCACAAATCCACTATAATCTCCGGTACAGTGCTTTGGAAGACACTTCTGCCAAACCGGTCCCGTGTGGTACTGCAGGACCATCTTCTCTCCTGTCACCTCCCTAAGGGGAACAGGAAGCCCCGATTTAGAAGAGGAACCACCAACCCACCAGCTGTACATCCTCAGGCAGGCACTGACTCACTTCAGTAAGTTCCACCACGACTGCACAGTAGAAGAAGCCACCATGGGCTTCACAGAGGTTGCAAATGACAGCAGGGAAGAGAGACCACTGCCCTCAATGCAGGGAAAAGCCTCAGGACAGGACTTCAGGGAAGTACAGTGACCTCCCTCTCACAGAGGGCGCTGCAGCTTTTTGGGCAACAGCCCATGCACACACAGCAGTCATTTTCAGGCTGCCAAACTCTGCTCACCCACTTGGGAAGTCTCAATACCCACCCCTTGGCAGGAGCTCTCTGCCCACAGCCAAGTTCCTCTGGTGCCCACTCATGGTCAAAGAGACATATTCACTCCCTCAGGGCAGATGGATCCATAGCAGAGTATGTTCTCAAATTCATATTTGAGTAGTAACCAGCCCTACAACAGCTTCAGCTGTTTCTTAGGCCACTTCAGTTCTGTATGGTCTCTCAGCTCCCTCCTTCTACCCCCTTTCCAAAGCCACATTTAAACAGTCTTTGCCAGCATCTAAATATCTCTTGGTTTTGGAGTCTCTGGGAGTCCAGATGCAGTTCCTCATAACCTGGAAACCAAGTGCAGCTGCCACCAGTCCCAGGTGCACCCTGGTTACTCCATCAGGGCAACTGGGAGGGCAGGGCATGCCCACAACAGAGGCACAGATGGTCTTCAACCCCTGCAGTTCAAGGTGCTCTCACAGGTGGCACCTGAGGGGAAATTAGAGAAAATATTGCTGCCAGAACAGCAATGAGAGAGAGTATTTTTAAACATGTTGTACAGAGGTACATACTGAAAAGACAAAAATAACCAACAGCCTGTATGCTGAATCCCTTTTTTCCCCCCAGAAGTTAATTCCAGATACATTTTACCTTCCAAAGTAGCCATTTTTTTCTTCAGACATACTAAAAATCACTAAATTATCTTTTACCTCCTTGTACTTCTTGCCAAAAAAAGAATAGAAAGTTGTTTGTAAAGGGGGGGGGTTGTTTTTTTTATATTTTTAGGACATTTTTGAAGTTATGATTTATCTCCAACAACTCTGAATATTTTCCAATGTAAATAACATTATAGTCCTACTGGATATCTTGTCCTGCTCTTAATTCCTGAGCTCTGCAGACATCAGATTTCCCCAGGGAGCTAGAAGCCTCCAGCATAATTCCCTTTTCTCGGCTCACATGTAAGTACCAACTGGACAAGTGGAAGATGATTGAGTACTTGAACTACAAAGGCTTTAGTAAAGGCTTACATGTTAGAGGGAATCCATGTTCTCCACCCAGATGAGTTGTTCTGATGAAGAACAGATCAACTACTAAACCTGTAACTAAATATGCAGGACTATCTGCAGGATACTGAGGCACTTAAAAAAAAAAAATAACACCACCAAACAGACCAGCCAAGGCTACTGGTAAACATTTTGTAAAAGATTTATTTAAGTATCATTTATCACAAAGAGGAAAATACACAGAAGATTAGAAGCATGCAACCATCTTCCACATTTCTATTTATTTTGCTTGCATTCACAGCACATTGTAATAGAACTCCTGTGCCACCCTCACTTCTTTCTCAAAAATACTGTTGTTTCAAGACATAGGATAACCAAAAAAAACACAATAAAGGTAAGATAACATATGAGAAAAGTGCAAAGTAAAAAAAGTCACGTATATACCACATTCAAACCCCTCCCCTTCCAAAAAATAGGTAAAGGCAAACTGTCATTTTGCTGCACGATCAGATTGTCTTTATGAACTACTTTACAAAAAATTAATATAAATTAAGGGCACGATCCTGCAGACACTTATAATTGTAGCTAACTTCAATCAGAGTGGCTCAGTTGGTATCATTAAAAGCCACTAGTTAGTCACATGCATAAGTTCTTGCAGTGTAAGGCCCTAAGGCAATAAAATGTTTAAGAGCATTAAGGAGAACAAAAATTAAAGCAAACAAAAATCACCCTCAGATGTGTTTTGCTTAGTAAGTTTATATCAAACATTTTAAACAGAACAGTTTGCTCCTAAAAGCCCTGAATATTTCTATTACTTAAGCAGTTTTGCAAGATTAAAAGACAAAACCCCCAGGAAGCGGGTACAGATGTTCATTAACATAAAAATTGCTTCAGGCAGGTATGTAGGGAGGTGGAGGTTCCTTCTCAGGCATCTTCACTGCCATTTCATAGGTTGGCAGAACATACTATGGAGAAGACATTTTGAAGTGATTAATGAAGGTTTGAAAAATAAGAAAAACAGAACAAAAACATGTAGACCCCATCAACAATTTAATCCTCTGTTGCAGGCAGAAGTTTAAGAACTTACTGCTGTTTCTAGTAAGAAAATGAGGAAGCGAAAGAAGGTACAGGAGCAGTTACTGCTCTGCTGAGCCTAACCCTGGGTCATTCATTCCACCCCACTGTCTCTTGGCTTTGCAAAGCAGGAAGGAAGGTTTGGATTGGTGCAATCAAAGCTTCACTCTACTACAAGAAAAACATTCAAAGACTTTTCTCTATTAACCTTCCTACTTTAGGCACTATCAGAATGTAACTAAAAAATAACGCACCACAGAATTAGCTGCTTTAACATTCTTATCTTTCCAGTCTTTCTTTAGAAAGCCACACAAGGCTTGGAAACACACATGGATATGGTGATTTTCTACTTAAAAATTAAACTACACTGGTTCCTCTTATCTCAAAAAGAGGTTTTACCTGTGGAGGAGCTTCAAAAGCAGGGTACACAGCAATCTCTGGCAAATTTCTGTTGCTGATGTATTTATAGCAGTTCCATACACAGTTAATTAGATATGCCTGAAAGAAGAGAGATTTCTCATTTTAAAGCCCTCACATGCATTGGCTGAGTCAGAAATTAGATGTTTGATTACATTCCTATGATAAAAAGGAGCATAGATCAATGCAATAGGCAATACATATCTGAGGAATTGCTATTTCACAGATCTGGCCACGTAGCTATTGCTCCCCATTTAGCTTTGCTGTCACAGCAACTCAGAGAGGATGAACCGACACAGGTTTTAGCAAAAGAATTCAGAGATCCATTCAACTAATCTCTGTCTGCCTCAGCAGTGCTAATCAAATTAATCCCCAACTGGCTTATGCTTCTGTGGATCTCAGTCTAAACCTGCCAGGAGGAGGAGAGGCCAAGAATACAATCCCACTCATCCCTGAGGTAGCACTATTTGTCCAACTAACTGCCAGTGTGAAGGAGAGGACTCAAACACACAAATGGGGTGGCAGCAAAGTGATGGTAGAGCAAAGTAGCTTGGATTTTGAGTCAACACTGACTGCTGTAGGAAGACATGCTATCATAATCTGATGATGATGAGGGTTTTTTAATTACTAGTTTGTGTAACCTTAATGTTTCCAAATCTTTCACTGGAAAGTTAGCACTTGGCTATACAAAAGGTATTGAATTTCCCAATCTACACAAAAAAGTTTTCTACTGTATTAGGCTTCCAGTCCCCCCAGTCATCTGCTCTTGAAGAAAACACTGAAAATTAATAGAATTATTTTTCATTACTTTTTTTTTTAAATTCAATCTGAATGCAATAAAAGAATATTATAATGGCCACTGTATATTATCAATTCATTTTCTCTAATATGCTTTGTCTGCACAAGTTTTTGTAATTTAAATGAATCTCTCTGTAGTTAGATCCTCAAAGAGAAAATAACTGGTAGTGTCACCCTTCAGTAGGAAGGAGAATTCAGCTCTGAAGTAACCATGTATTTCTTCATTCCATCATCCTCCTTCCAAAACACGCATCCTGGTTTGTTAGGCATGGCGAGAGGTTTTAAGAGTTTTGTTTAGAAAATTGTAACTCAGTATTGTTTCACTACAAGCTTAATTACAAATATCAAGATTATCGCCACATAGGCAAAAAGACAGTACTTGAAGTCTTCTGGCATTTCTACTTCCTACTCAGGAAGGGCAGAGCTGCATAAACATGCTCCACTGCAGACACACAAGTTAGCTGAAGACACCAGTACACAAAACATTAGACTTAAGTCACACCATAACTGAACATCCTAACAATTCTGCTCAAAGAAGTTCTTATCAAGAAGCCAGCTAGCTTCTGAATTCAGCATTGAGAATTAACTCATATTGAAGGTATCTTAATATTTAGTAACTCTTGAAACAGACACATGCTTAAATTTTAACTTACCTTTAAAATGATAAATAAGGCAAAGAACACCAGAACAATAAACAAGAGACAGCTGGAGTCCAGCGAAAGAAGATCATCTTTGTAAGGGAAATCCGGCTAGTTGAAAAAAAAAGGGGGGGAAGGGAGAGAAAAGGAGAAGATAAGAATGAATACTGCACAGTCAAATATGATACAAAAATATCCAAACTTCATACCAAATAAACTCTTGCATAAACTACTCCTTCAGGAACAAAAGGTTTCTCACTAGTTTCTTCTCTGTGCTTCCACAAAGCACAGCATTTATCCTGCCTCTCTTCTGCAAAAACAAGTCACTGCAGCACTGCCCGTGTCTCTAGTCACTTCATCAGTCTCATGCTAAAAAAGATACCCACAAAATTTACTTTTACACTGCTTCAACACAGAATTCACACTTATGGTCCTCTACAACTCTTTAATGACTTAGTATTCAATACCTCCTGTCAGTTTACCTGTAACAAACATGTGTGCAGAGTAGAAAGGTAAAAAGTTGCCCCCAAACTTCAGAAGAGGCAAAACAGACGGTCTGCAAACTTCAGACTCTTTATTTTCCCTGACTAGAGTAACAAAACCTCTCTCTGACACCAATCCAACTTCACCGGTTTCAAAAAGGACTTTCTTTTTAAACAACTACTTGATCAGATCTAAACACCAGCAAGAAAGAGCTCATGATCCCTCTTAACTCCATTCAGTCTTCTTGCAGTTAAAACACTGGCAGTGTTAATGACAACTCACAATCAGTTTCCCTATAAAGTACTGTTGCAAAATAAGAAGAGCCACAGAGAATGCAAAAATGAAACCTCAATCTCAGATTCCATCCCAAAATGCTGTAGGACCTTACCTTACATTAGTCCTTTCCTATACTTTTCCTCCCCGCCCCTTACCTATCAAATAAGGGTCAATGCATTTTTAATCTGCAGTAAATTTGCCGTAAAGCCCCTTCAAGTTCAGTAGTAGCCAACACAGTTTAAACCAACAATTGCCATAACAATTCTTTTTCTGTTCTCCCTGACTTTTCTTTTAGGGAGCAATTATACCTTTGGCCCCTCCACCTCTGATAAGCTCCCATTCTCATAACCACCTATGGCTGCTGCAGGTTGAATTCCTGTGTCTTATTTTACTCACAGCAATGGAACTGTTGCTCAGTCACTGATCCAATTAAACCAAACAAATTTAAAATGTAAAATATCAAATTGAGCTGAACACTTACCAACTGATCCAGGTAATCCTTGATTCTGGGCAAGTAGGTTAGAGAGCTGATGGCAACCAGACAACTGAGCACAAAGTCAAAGAGTTGGTAACAAAAAAACGGGATCAGCCAACCTACACGATGCTAAGAAGTAAGAAAAACCAGCAGCCTGTAAGTTACTTGGTTAAAAATTCAAGCAGCAAGTTTAAAACTATGGACTGTAAATATACTTACAGCAATGGCACCGTACACCATCATTGCACTGATTGTGAACATGAGGAGGGAGATAGCAAACAGAACACAGGCATTTTCTGCATTAAAAGAAAAACAATAAGCATCAGTCATTTCCTGGAGCTGTCTCACTGCAACTGACAGGTACCCAAGCTCTGTCCATTACTATGATCTGTTCTCAACTGGTTCATCTGTGCAAACCAGAGGCAGAAGAATAGAGCAACTCAGATCTTGACTAACAGAAAAAGATCTGGTTCAGGAAAACCAACAAGTATTTGGAAAAATCCTTCTGCCTTAATGAAAAGCCTTACTAAAGCTCAGACACACAAATTAGAAGCCTGACATAGTTTGATAGTAATGCAGCATAATAATGCTGATTTGCAGTATGCATCAGTGCTAGAAGTATGTTCATAATTAACTTTACAACTGGAAAGAATCTTAAGTGAAGTTAACAGAGTATCAACCTTTACACTTGAAAAGGGTTTGGTTATGTAATTCGGTCATTGGCAGTGGGAGCAGCACTGCTCCTTCAGTAACACTAAGGAAAACAGGAAGTCACTGAGTGGAAGGTATCCCATTATTTACAGGAAAAGGCAGTTGAACAGAAGCCAGCAAAATTCAGGACACTCATGGAAACTGCATGATAAAGATTCTCTTTGTGCATCACAGTTACTGATGATGGAAGCACAGCTGCTTTCCATGAGTTAGATATTTTTTCTCCTTTTTTAAGCACAGAGAAAGAAACCACATTGAGAGTCTATAGATGTGGTAAATAAATGTTTTGGGTTTTTTTGCAATATTAAAAGCCAAACTTTTATAGTTCCCATGCTTGAAAAAGAGATGATCTGAGAATACTTTCTAGTTTGAAATTGATTTGAAAAAACACACTGTAGAAGCACTTATGTATCTAATTCAGTAGAAGGTAGTATCTACATACACAGTTGGCATCAAGAAAAACACCCTGCATGTCTGAAATGCACTGCATTGATCAGACCTAAGTCTCAGCAATCACTAACAAGTGTGGTTTTCTTCTGAGGACTTACTAATCACAATATCCATATGTACAATAAAACTTGTAATATTTCTTCATGCACACAAAAACCTCTAGCCCAGATTCCAATATGAGAAATAAGAATCTTTAAGTCAAAACCATGTGACAGACATTTTGCACTGAAGAGTGAAGAAAGCACCTTCAGGTGCATTTTTCACTAAGCTTAAGGCTACCAAGTACACCAACACTCATTACAGAACACAGGATATGTTACAGACATCTGTTGTAATTTTACTTAAGATCCTGGCTTTATGAGGCATTTGGTCCATTCTCCCACTCTTATTTCATTGCTAATAAATCTGAGTTATGGTCACAGGTCAGAACTGACAGATCTTCAACTCAGGTCATGAACAATTAACATGAAATGCTCAAAACCCAGATTTGTGCTGCACTATTTGTTCTTTGCTCCACTGGATCTGACCTTCCCTAAAGTTTCATACAATACAACAAACTAAGACAAGGCATGTTAGAAGTGGAACACTAAACATATTCCTGCACATTTAAAAGCAAAATAAACAAAGCATATGCAGAAGTTTACAGATACAATAGTTAAAAAGCTTGCTCGTTACAGACAAAAGTTTGACACCAATTACACTTGTACACATCATACACTCAATCAGTAACAGAGTGAAAAGTAGGCTTAATTCTGCTCATGCTGCTTTCTCTTTCATTTCTTCTGCAGGTCACACTTAGAGAAATACTTAGGTTTCACTCAAACACTTGGTGTCCCAATTCTTCCACTTTTCTTAGAAAGATGTTATGGTTTTCCTCACAGTAAACTTATACACAATAGTTCTAAGCTCTTTCCTTAAATCTATGAGGATGACCAAAAATTCTGAAAAAGGGTCTTAAAACCTGTTTTCTGCTGTTTGTTTTACTGAGACAGCAAAGATAGTACATGTTTACAAATAAAGTGAATCAGATATGTTCCACACATACTTCAAGATTCAAAGCATTAGAAGGCTAAGAAATCTTCAAAAACCTCATCATTTGAGATGCTTAAGCATAATATAAAGTAAAAATAACATTCCACAGAGTTTCTTTTTTTATTCTTGTAGAAGAATACAATCCCAGAATAACTTAAGAGAAATTCAGGAAACAAGTCAACCATATTTAAAAGCTCTATGCATGCATTACACACTCGTGTAAGGCAAATCCACCACGACACTGCTTTATTTTCTAATCAGCCAGCTGAGTTATAGACCTACCAGCCATTCTCTCGGAAGCATAGTAATTTCCGATGACTTCATACTGGATATCAACTGTTGGCACTATATTGGGATGAGTCACTTCTACTGTCAACAAGATGCCCATCAGCAAGTTCACCACCTGAGAGAGATCACAGTTACCTCAAAGTTATTTGCATTGCAAGAGCTAGGATCTTCTTAATGACACACTAATAATCTTTTATTTCAGTTAGGAAAAAAAAGCCCTACTTACAATTAAATTTCAAGCCAATTTAGTTAAATCTCTACCAAAACAACCAGAAGAGTGCTGGACACTCGCTAGGTTTAATGAATAACAACAAAATAACTTTGCAAATTAGGGGGATGGATAAGGTTGGATGGATAGTAGGGATTCAAATGACATAATTAAGTTGATGTTGCATGATGAACGCACAGATTTATGAACCGGAAAGTTGGAAACAGTTAAAAGAGGCCAGGAAGGTAAAGGTACCACAGACACAACAAAGAGCATTTGGAAAGTTCCCACTTTTTGCAACAAATTGAGTTAATTTAACCCACAAATAAAGTACTGAGTTTCTACCCTGTTAGAGCTTTAATACAGGCTGGGGAGAACTATCTTCCTTCCCCTTCCTAGAGAATTTATTAAAACCTCATCAGTCCTTATCAGAAAGGCTACACAAACACAGGGTAAGTAAAAAAAAAAATTCACACAAAGACTGAACTCCAAAATGTGTAAGAATTCAGCATAGGCTGTGTGCTCACCAGTCCTTCCCCTCCCTCATACTGCCACCAAAGACTACTTCTGTTACCCCATTTTGGCACATACCGGAAATGTCTTCAGTAAAAGCTCAAAGAATCACAAGTAGCTTAAGCCTCTGTAAAACTGCCTTCACAGTATTTATAACCTATTCAAGACTTACAGGGACATAGTTTCTGTTACTAATATCTGGAGAAACGTGCCAAAGGTTGCACAACAAAAAAAGTCATGATGGTATTTTTGACCTGCAGACGTTTTCCAATCAGTATTCAGTACAGTCACCACAGCCAGCAGGATCTTTTACAATTAGCCTCAAAAGGAAAAAGAACCAAACTGGTTTGCAGTTTCTCACAACTTCATAATATTTTTCAGGTATTTCTTCCTTTATTGGCCTGATTCCAGGAGTCAGTAATAATGGCAAGTCTATGTACAATTACTGAAGTTCTCAGTAGGGAAAAAAAGCTTTTGAACATTTAAAAGAAGTTTTAACTTTTGAGACTCTCAGTTCATCTAAGTTTTACCCTCCAATGGTTTTATTGGGTTTTTCTTCCCCTCCCTCAAGGTTTAAAGATCCTGTGTCGGTAAGCTTGCTTGCACTTTCTGCTAAGAACCCTGTAGTGAAATCAAAGTTAGCCGCTTTCTAGAAATGCGATCATCTCATCATGTATTACACAAAGTTACTAGAATTTCCAGCTACTTTGAGTCACTTGTAGACCCCATTTTATGACCTGGAACATAAAATATAGTAGCTAGTACAGCTGGCAGGGAAGAACTACCTTCAATCACCAGTATCTTTAGGCTTGAAAAAAGCACATTTTCCCCCCTTTGCAGGACATCTCCTACAGGGTAAACTGTCAAGTTGCTCATCTGCCACTTGTCTGCATATTTTATTTTGCTTCACCATTGGTAACATTCTGTACTCTGGCTTTCTACTCTCTGAAAATGAAAGCATTTTCAACCCTTCCATTTCCTCCTCCCTTTGACTGAACTGGGGGTATCAACATATTCATTGGAAAATACCTTCCTGCTCTATACTTGTTTTAAAAAGCCTGTGTCAAGGTACAGGTCTCTAGCAGTTGAAACGTTGATCCCTACTTCATAAAGCACAAAAGGACACGGTCAATTATAGCTAAATTATTTATTGTTTACACATAGTCATGAGTTTAACTACCACAATAGGCTATCTGCCTTAAGGAAAATAGCAAGCAGCACTTGAGTTACTACAGAAGTACTGAAGAACTTGAATGCCTTTGAATTTTGAGACTGTAATTCCACATCTGTCACTTCTTTTTATTTTCATCCCACCCATCATCCAAATTTAGCATACAGAACTTCTTAGTAATTTCACTAGTTCCTAAGAACAAACAGTTCAGAGTATTAAAGACTTATTTTTTCAACATGGAATAATGTGCAAGGAAAACAGAAAATAGTCATTCAAAATCCAATCTATTAGAATCAATGAGACAGAATAAAAATAGTAACTTAAACCAAAAACAAACAACCCAAACATCTGCCAATTAACACCCCGGGATTTCCAGTATTCCATTGTTGCTGTTTATGGATCTATCACAGCACTGAGTAATTCATCACATCAACATATGGATTTCAATTAAGAGCTACAGAGTCAGACCCTGTATTTTAACGACTTCCATTCTTTACCAGAAACTTGATAACAGCAAGACCACAAGGCTCATTTCAACTTAACCATCAGTGTAAAAGGCAGCAAGAGTATGGTTTGGACAGCAAAGCACCACTAGAGTTTATAAGTATATACCCACTGCAAATCAAATGTATGTTCACAAATGTCTATGTGGAAAAGTTATCAGAAAAAAAACAAGTTGTAGACACATCAGTGTAATAGAAGGATTAACACCACCACCACCACTTCTGCCTCAAAAAAGCTCGACCAATCCTGACAAGACAGCACTCAGTGAATAGTGCAGTCTCTTGAAATAACACCTCAGAAATCCCAGCAGGCCCCATCCTCATCTTTTTTGCAGGGAAATCAAAAATAATTTAAAAAAATTGCAAAATTCTTGTTCAAACTCTTATTCAAAACATGGTTCCATTAAGATATAAAAACTTAATTTAGTTTTGTAGTATTTTACTTTTTATATTTGGGATGGCTGAGCTTAATACAGTTTGGTGTGGCTTGTATCAATACTTAAAAACCAAATAGCTGGTAATCAAGTAGAAAGTCAGCATTTATTACACACTAGTAAAAGAAATATTAGCTCCTCATACGATTAGAACTCAATAGACTGTGAGACTATTGAAAAGAATTAACTTTTCAATAAGTGAGTTTATCTCCACGGTATACACTTAATGCCTTAGCATGTAAGTGCTACATCTCTCAGGAGGCCTGAACATGAAGTCCAGGTTTCCACAAGGAGTGACCTGAAGAAAAACAAAAACTCCTACTTGTAATTTGCTTATTTTCTTTTATGAGGGGAAAGAGGGAAATTGTCTTGCACTGCTATACTTTCTCATTTTCCGTTCAGTCCTGCAATATTTTTCCTTAAACATCTTCCTGGAATTAAAAAAAAAAAAAAAAAAACAAAACCACAAAAAACAAAACAAACGGAAAAAAGAAACCAAAAAAGCAAAGCCCAACCAACATGAAGTTTTTGTTTTGGTTTATTATACTGAAATAAAAACTGAGAAAGAATAATTTTAAATACTTCAGAGCCTCTAGCACTGTCTGTATTACACTGAGACCACTTATATTCCCTCATTTCTGTTCCCTGAGCCTCCTGCTGACCAGCAGCAGTTCCATCACTGAGTCCATCCACGAAGTTTGCTGCCAGAAGGCACCAGCAGCCCCTCCCTCCAAAACAATGCTATTGCTTTTAGACTGTTTACTGAACTCTGATCCCATTTTTGCCAGTGCAGTGATCCTGCTTCCGGTTTCTGGAAAGCACTCTGCCTAATATGAAAGTTTACAGGAAGAAACAAACTTCAAAGCCCCACATTTGCAATTATGGAGCGAGGAACAGGAGGTTTCTTTTCCCTTCCTACACAGAAGAGCAGTGGGTGTTGCAGAGCAAACAAAGCTGTATCGGTCCCGGACCTCAAGAACGGTTCCCCTGTAAGCGTTCTTAACTCATCTTTTTGCAATTGCAGTGTTATTTACTGATCACAAACAGCACCAGCACATGGACTGAAGTGTGCTTAAGACATAATTTGATCACACAACATCAACAGCCGACATTTTAGAAGATAACCTCGTTTTCTCTGGACTTGCAGAAGCACTCAACAAGGACAGTGACGCAACTGTTTTAGTGAGGAGAAAAGTTAATTAGATGCAAGACTGAAGAGTATAACATAAGCAAGGAATACAAAATGTCTAAAGAAATGGTTACATAAGATAACATGCATGTCTTAAGTAGACAAAACTCTTATCTCACTAAAACATCTGGAGCAGATTGTTAAGAGACTCCATTTTATGTTTGGTATCAAATTCCTTCACGACTGCACTGCACAGGAACACAGTCTATCCAGTAACACAACGCTATTCTTGAATTGAACATTCTCCCCCACCAAAAAGCCACCTCCTTCAAAAAAACAAAAAACAAAACCCACAACCAAAAGAACCAAACCAAAATACACAAAATATAAACCAAAAATTCACCAAACCCACAAACCAAAAAAGATCATCCTACACAGAAAGTTATTATTTGTCCCACTGTAACTTACAAGCACAGATTACTGATTTGGAAATGTTTCTCATGAGAATCTGAAAGGCTAAGTTAGTGCTGTACTTAAATGGTGCATTAATTAACATGTCTAAACAACCTGACATACTCTGAACCATTTAATTTTTTTAAAGTTTGGCAGCAGACAGATAAGTCTAATTCACTGTCCAGATTGCACTTTGCCTTCAAAAAGGTATAAAGTATAGTTGAATTCTGATTTAAAGCATTAGGCAAGACCACCTAAGACTTCATGGTAAAACCTTATTTCAGCTCAAACAGCCAACAGCTATTGGGCTTAAAAGTTCTCACCTTTTCCCAGGTGACAGCAGAGAAGAACTCCATAAAAATTTTCAATGCATAGCTTAACAAAGCATTTAATACATTTTATATATACTTCTTTTTATTAGAAAAATACAGCTATGAAGCACTCCATTTGCTCCCTGCTACCCTAAACTCAACTCTACTTTTCCCTTCAGCAGACTGTGTCATTCCACAAGATCAAAGCCCCGCTCTGTGCCTGGAGCAGCAGCCCCATGGGTGCCCAGTGTACTTCTCACCATTGCCAGAACACATTCAGAAAGAAGAAAGAGGCCCTGCATCCAGGCAACAAGACGAAACATAAGCACAGCTAGAGAGGCAGAAGCTTGAAGTACTACCAGGCCTGTGGCCACGGAAACACATCCCTGTCCTCCGCCCCCATCAAGTTCCTGGGTTTACAGACATTCCTGCGAACAGGAAACAAAGCAGGGAAGCCAGCGAGGTGCTTCTGCTCCATAACAAGGATCAGCGTTTCCTCAGTGCTAACGATTTGTGTTTCGACTCGAGGTACCAGAAGCATATTCTTGAACCCCATCCATCAGCCTAGGTAAAACTCCCCGAGGTTTTGCAGGTTTCCAAAACAAGTCTGATTCTCAAGACTATAATGGACACTTATCTTTCTATGCTAAATGAAATAATAACAGAACTTAATCAGCACCGTGAGATTTTTTTCCCCATTTTTTTCTTGAAAAAGAAAAAAAATCCTTTTCCTAGAGTTTTGTTACATTTCCAACCCCCTACCCTTGCTTTTTATCCCAGTCCTCACTCCAGCCACTTTATTGTTTGACTTTACTTTTTTTTTGCCAATCAAAGGGTAGAAATGCATAAAAATAAAGGATCTCCCCATACTTGCTGAAGATTAACCATAAACTCCCCAAACTCAAACCCCCATGCCTGCAAAATCAGTTTCTGTGCATGGGTCTTTCACATCAACACATTAAAATTCAGCATTCTGTTTTTTACAGACTGGGGAAGGATAAATGAGAATGTAGACTTTGGTTACAGCTTCAGGACAACACCAAAGTGATGATGCAGCTGTTGTAAAGCATCCTCTCATTTTTACTGCTCACGAAAATAAACGGAAGGAAAGATGAAGAAATCACTTCAGTAAAGGGGAACTCAGGAACTTAAGGGAACTAGGGGAAGTTAAGGCTTCAGGCCTTTAACTTGCTGCTACTGCTTTCACAGATCTATTACACCCTAGTTCAAAACTATCTCTAATATTTCACCTTCACCACCACAGCTCTCTCTTGGAAAGAAAGCACTCACCAGCAGGAAAGCAAAGAGATGTTTTGGGAGCCAAATTTCTTTCCATTGCTCCTCAACCTCAGTGCTGAGAGCACAGAGTAGGGAATAACCGGGAACTTCCCCTGCCACAAAGCTCTTCCACAAGCTCATTTTGGAGACACTCACCTTCCTCTCTGAGGTTACACACCACTCGGGGCACCCCAGCTCATCCTTCCATAACATACCCCAAATTCCAGTCTTCCCCCAACTCTCCTCCCTTACCAAGGGCACGCTCAGCACTGTTCAGGAGTCTCAAGCCCTCCAACCCGAGAAAGGGAACAGTAACACAATCTGGATATAGTGCTCTGAGCTTTCCTTTTACTTCCTTTTTCCAGCCACAAGAAGGGAGGCCACCGAGGGATACCCGGGCTTGGCAAGCCCAAAGGAGATCCCGGGAAGCAAAAGGGACACCAGAGCCGCCGGGGCATCCCCGGAAACC